>WJFA01004245.1:0-11068 GCA_009870155.1 Pseudobourletiella spinata | reverse complement strand
CTTGAATGTCAAGGTCGTTTGAGCAGGAGCATATCAACAATCAACACGTATCACTGCGCCTACACTCGCTGGAAGTTGAAACGTTTCGATAGACATGAAACTGAGGACTAAACCATTAGTAGTATAAAGTGTCAATGCAATGCTTGCTTTACCTTGCCGATATCTCGGATTTATTTTAATGTGACCCTGTTCTAAACCACACTATGTCGACAGAGCTGATATTCTTTATATTATTATTCTAGACTGAAATAACCTCATGTTGTTGACAAAATTGTTCTTTATTCCGAACCGAGGCCTGAAAATATATTCATATACTTTATTCCGCACGAGCAGGTTTGCCCTCCTGAAGCCCTAAGGTATCATTTATCTAGTTATGTGCAGCTGTTCTTGTAAACCCATCCAGGTGCTTAGAAAATCTCATCTGTATTTACTACTGTATGCCTAAAAATCGTCTCCAGAGCCATTGACGAGGGCACCCTCTCATGAAAGGTCATAATTATCATGCTCATAAAAATAAGTTAGCGCACAAAAATACTCACACGGTCCATGCAAACATTAAATCCTCTAAAAGCATAAGCGGGCGGCATAAAATAGCACAATTCGTTGAGGATTATAAGAGCGCGAGACGTAGCCGATCTAGATTCTGAAGGCAGCTATGAACCAGGATGCGCTCAAGAGGCAGGCAAATAATCCTCCAAATACATTTCAATGAGATACAGTTCACGAAAACATGCTCTAAAAATGCAAAAATGGCAAAATATAAGATAGCAGATCCGCAATACAAAATTGCCAAATTTTCTTTCATAACCTACACCCGATTTGAAAACTAAAGAACCGTTTGCTAGACATTTCCGTCCCCCATTTACGGTTATCAGACAGTTAAGTCTTTGAAAATTTTGGTATATGCTAGTTTTCGGTGAAAAACAAGAATTACAATTGCTTCAGATGCATTTATAATTGACTGGGAGATTTATCTGTTCAACAAACACCATTTAATTATAGCATATAATTCTTGCATAGCATTCAACAGCACAATTTAATCACAAAGGTTGCAAAGATTTTACCGACAATCTTTTCATGTTCTAGCATACCTACACAGACAACAGAATGAAACTACCGGCTTTTTATTCTCCTTATTACGAAACACTTCGACATTTCCCAAGAAGGAATCCAGATTTGAATATCCAATAAAAGTACGATCGCTCAATTTTTTTAAGCGTTGCGAAAGGAAAATGAGATGTCTAACGGCTGTCCCGTCTCGAATTTCGAAGAGGCTGAGACTAAGTAACAAAACATTTAACAAACAATTTCACGGTTTGAATGACAACAGAAAATATATGTGACATTCTCTGGAAAATATAGGAAAACCTGGTGCAAAGTGAGAGATTCCAAAAGTGACACCAGAACAGTTTGTTTCTATTTCATACTCAAATATACAGTTTTTAGCACATACCTTTTCTCCACACTTATACCTGCGAAACTTGCGAACTATATACACATTTTCCACTGCGAGAATAATAAGGTGGTTGACTGCTTGGAGCACTCTTGAACGAAAATACTTTGTCTATTAGTTGGTTTGCTGTTCTTGGACTTGGTGCGAGGTGCAAAACCAATCATAAATTCTATCTAGTTTTTGCTATAGAATACTCTTATTCGTCACGTAAATTACTTTCATCAAAAGCAAGGAGCAGCTTTCTCATCTTCCAGCTACTCATCGTCAAGAACAGCTATACGAAGAAATCCACCACCTCCACGTTGTAAAATATTGTTGTCATTCCCAGGTTCTTCGATGTCGGAATCGGAATGACGAAGGTGCTCGTCATCACTTCCGTCCTGTCCTTCTTGGTCGTTATCAGGTGGTTGCTCTCGCGGCGGAGACAACACCTGATGAGGCGAGGGAACACGATTTATTTGCTGGTATAGTCCACCTCGACCACGGACCACGCCACGGAGATTCGTCCGACAGACGCGACAGAAATTATCTCCCGCTGAAAAAAATGAGCCAAAATGAGCCAAAACTGAATCCAAAGCATAAATGTACGCATTACGCATACTAAAAGTCTCACGTCTCGTATAGTGAGCACAACGCGGACAGCAGTCCTCGAGTGGAAGGGGTTTCCCACATATTGCGGTGTTTGGACAGCGCACTGCAAAAAACAATTATAATTAATTGAACTGCGATCTTTTTAAATAACAAAGACATTACCTAAGCGCCTTGGACCAACGGATCTGATGTCAGTGGCACAGTGCGGGCAGTAGGAATCAAGCACTCGCCGAGTAGTTTCACCTGCGATAGTATCTTGAGCGCTGGGTCGTCTCGCATTTCCACGGGCGAATTGACGAGCACGTGCATGTCTGGAACGTCGTTCTGGGGCCATATTGGGAAAACAGTCAAACTAGCTACCCTTCCGTCAGTTCTGCCTGGAAAAAAACGTAATATCGTATTATTCTCATGCTTTATCTTCCCTAATATAATGATGTGACTACCAGCGCTAGCGGAAGAATGAGAAAGAGTAATAGAGATGAAAAATTGTGCCTGCAACCCAGGAAAAGTAATCCGTGCGACGGTTGCATGTGCTATACAATGCTAAAAATCCTTCTTTCTGAAACTTGATTCTAAAAGGCCATCTTCCATTCTCACGATGCCGCAAGCTACCGTATCCAACACCGCATTGATGTATTGTATGTTACGACGCAAAAATTGATAGCGCGTTAAATATTCGTGCGGAAATATTACGCTAAATAGTTTGCAAATGAATCACTTCATAAAGCTAGGAAGACGTAGTATTTCATCTTCCCATCCAACAAAGAATGCAGGAGCGTGTTAATTCTGTCTACACTCATAACTCAATCTTCGTTTGCATAAACAATTAAGATGTAATTCACATTACCTCTCTTGCTCAGGGCATGATACGATTATTATTTTACAACGCCAAAACGCGTGTTGATGAACAGCACATAGAACCATGTCATGTCACTGAATTTAGCTGTCTAAGCTCCCTCCCCACATTTTTGACTCATGACGTCTTATTTCCTTCCCTATTTATGAAACGTTCAGATTTGCTGCTCAATATCACCATCATGAACTCGCCGTACACTGAGCTATGTATTTCTCACTGATCACATATATGAGTCGATATGGGGACCTGAACTACTCGAGGCATTTAGTAAGGGAAGACAGACGTATGGTCTGATAATTATGAAACGACTTAATGTCTGCACCCACCTTTATCACGAAAACGGTTATATTACTGTCATAGACGAAATTTCACCACATTTGTTGTAAGCCTTCAGAAGAAGAAACACAGCTTCACAATTCGCCTAATATTGCAGAAATCTGATTATCTGATACACTCTTAGTAGATCAGCTGACACAATGTTGGTTCCCCCCGACAGAATTATATGAACTAAAAATCAGCTCAGCTTCCGACGAAGTTTAGNATCTGATTATCTGATACACTCTTAGTAGATCAGCTGACACAATGTTGGTTCCCCCCGACAGAATTATATGAACTAAAAATCAGCTCAGCTTCCGACGAAGTTTAGAAAGTGAAGATCGTATACACAACCAGGATTTCGTCACCAGAACAAAAAAATATTATTGTCGTACATTTGGATTCACTATATTATGTTCTGCAATATCTAACGTTATTGAAGGAACCTCTCATAAAGGTCTGACCAGCTGGTGGGCCTGCTTATTGCCCACATGAATACACCAGGTTGTAAACTTGCTATTAAGATCTGTGCCTCGCAGCTAATCAGAGAACATTCATGTGTGGAGAACGCCTTTTCAGTGCGCCCAAATCGCCAGTAACTGTTTCAGGGGCCGCATATAAGGTACGGATCATCAGCGACTATGTAGGCCTTGATGATGACAGATCAGGAAGCGCCCACACATTACCTAAATCTATAACTTTCCTCCAAAATTTAACGTACGTATCCCTAGGTTTTAGCAAATAGAATCATATATGTCTCTCAGCAAAAAATGACTTGATCTTAAATCAAATTAGATTGTTGTTTTAAAAATATGAAATAAGATTTTAACACTTAATTTATTCTGTATGCTGTTCCATCATCCTCCACCCACTTTCATGTTCAATGTTTACCTTGCGTTGGTCGTACGCTCCCTTCGTCACGGTACATGTATAGGAAAAAAATAAAGTCGATCAGCCTACCTTGACAATGCAAACCTATCATAGATGTAGCGTACAAAACGCGCGTAATTTAAATTGATGCCTCGGTTCAGTAATGTTTTACACAGGTTTTGTAATGGTGTTTCAATCAAGTTAGTAATTTCACGATGTCAAATGAGTTTCTTCGTGCGAAACCTCGGTGGTATGGTTTACCGAACTGATACTAACTACTGCTGACCTGACATTGCGCTGAAATATAGTTTTTGTTGTAAGAGTTCTCACTGCTTAATGATGTTATCTCCAACATGTATTTAATAAGCAAAATTTGGACCACGGTTATTGAATAAATAATCAGAAATTTGAGGGTGTCCCTTAAAATGGGTTCCCTGGGAGATCGGAGGTACGATTACGCACGAGGCATTGTATCCAAGCTTTCTGCTTGTCCAGGACTTTATTGTGGAAGAACACTGTTACCAGATGGAAAGTAAGGGCTAAGGACGAAACAGTTTTTATTTGTATGACATATGACATGTTTACGACATTGTGTTGTTTGTGCGTTAAAATGGTTTGATATTTGTTGCAGTTGGTCTAGTTGTGCTGGGTGTCCCCGTGGATTCCGAAGAAACGCCTCATCGCATGCCTGTGAAGAATGTAATGATGACCTACTATTGTATGACTGGCTTTATCTGGGCTTCATGGCCTTACTGCCGGTGTTACTCCATTTGTCCTCGATTGAAACGAAAATATTAAGGTAAACGTCTCTTGAAGGTGAATTTTCCATTTTTTTCATATGCTTTCAGGGTGCGCTAGCTTAGTTAAAATTTTAAAGCTAGATCTCCATGATCGCTGGGATGTTAATTGTGAATTTACGGTTTAATATTAGAATACGTATTTGTTTTACCAGAAGTGGAAAGCACACGTTGGGTCTTGTTTTCTGCTCGATTTTGGAAGTGACCACCGCGGCTGTAATCACCTTGCTCGCTTGGGAACCGGTCGGATATTTACGAGTGAAGTCGTGCAGAGTCAAGAGCGTGTCGGACTGGTACCCAATTTTTTACAACCCACAACCCAATTATGAAGAAACTTTACATTGCTCACATGAAGCTGTTTACCCATTGTAAGTGAGTAGTGGATGAATAAGTTTTTTCGTGAAGTAGCACTAACTGGAATATTGTAATTGTTCCTCGTAGGTACACAATTGTGTTCGTATTCTACGCAATTGCAGATTTACTCATGCTCGTTTTCCGACTTTTGGCTCATATGATTGGTATTAGAGTGTCAAAATCCGTGTACGCGGGATTGTACTTTTTCCCGATTTTGGCTTTAGCCCACCTCACCTTGGGAGGATTAATTTGTAAGCGTTCAATCATTAATGAATTCCTCAACTCGGTTACACTCCATTTGAGGTTCATGTTACCAAGGTTGTGTGATATTTTTAGATTATGCATTCCCTTACATCACGATTATTACGTCCGTGGTATCCTGTTCATACAACTTTTCGAAGCGGAAAAATCAGGTAATCTTACTCTCTTCCAGAAACGATACATGGATTTACACTCAGTCACACGTTTCTATGTTACTTTGTTATTCAGGATATCAAGAGCCTCTTTCTGGAAAGCTTCAAAGACTGGAGAAACGTCGGGATTATATTGTGCCACTGGTTTCTCCACGCCTATGGTATCATTTCGATAACACAGCTGGAGAACTTAGAACGAGATTTAAGTCTTCTAACATTGGTGCCACTACCTGCGATTCTTTACATCGTCACAGTTAACTTTTCAGATCCCAAAAAAGTTCTTACGAGTTAGTAGTATTTTACAATCTGAAAGTAACGGTTCTCCATGTAATTTTGTTAAATATTCAATAATGATGTGTGCAATAAATCGCGAAAAGAATTTGCACTTATTTGATGACTCAGTAGTCCTATCAATAAGAACTAGTACCTGTGGAGTGGATTATATATAAATGCAAAAGCTTCGTATCAGGAGGCCCCAGTACCACCATGTTCTTCTGGCAGTTCTAATAATCCGCATTATGCGTGTGTATCTCATGAAATATGATAAGAGGTGACATCCTCCTGCCGTTAGATCTTGAACGTTGTAAACATTATCGTTGCAACCAATAAAAGAACCATAGTTCCTTTACATCACTTACAAGAAGCGTTTAAAAAAAATTCTTGTAGTTTATTCAGCGTCCACAGGCATGAGGACTTTCAATAATTGCCGCGTTATTATATACAAACTATGAAGATTTGAAGCAACAAAAATATTCATTGTATCGACTAACGTGCTCTTCTACTTCTGATTGTGCTCGTCACCATGCCGTCAACGAATGCCGTCGTTCTCTATTACTTCATCGATATTATAATAGGTCTTTGCCTATTGCGGGTTGCTGGGTTTCCCGGTAAGTACGGATCTCAACAGGAACAAAGTTATTAAATTGGGATTTCCAGAATCATAACAGTGGATATCCGACGCAAAAGTATTCATGGTAATGAAAGGCCACGAAGAAAATATTTGGTACAGACGATTTAGAGTAATAGCTACTATAAATATAGGATAGTTACTTTACTGCTGAGATAGAACCCACAGATTCAAATTTCCTTTATCACTTCTGGAGACCTAAAAGTATCAACTGTTTGCAAAGTTGCGAAATCGCAATATTTTGCATACAGACTTTTCGCATTCACGTACAGATAGAGTGCTAATCGGTTTTTCAATTGAGAAAGCGAATCGACATTTTTTGTTCCACCTCAGACCGCTCCAGCACCTTGCAGAATTCGTCGAAGCTAATCATACCGTCGCCGTCAGTGTCCGCTTCAAGAATTGTACGCTCTGCAATGCTCATCAACTGCTCCTCCCTTAAAATACAATAAAATAATTGTGAACAACAGCATGTAAAAACCTGGATCGAGGCAGAGACCGCATTTATAGAAACCTAATGCGCATTTAACTTACAGGAATGAAATGCACGATAAATAAAATACAGCATTTGATTACCCAATATTTTCTCCAACCATCATTTGAAGGACGGCCATGAGCTCGTCTCTGCTTATCCGATCATCATCATCCAAGTCGTATAACTTGAATGCAAACTCCAATTTTCCTTCCCTGGAGTTGTAACGATTTTCCCTGTGCTTCTTTACAGGGCGGAAGTGGGCCAGGACCTTCACAAACTGACGGAAGTTGACTCGATCTTCGTCGCTGTCGCGGAAAAATGCGTTCACAATCCTCTCCCCCAACGGATTGATGGCAAGCTCCGGTATTCGCAGAAAATCTTCTCTGCTTAATGCACCCGTCGATGTCTTGTCCAGGGCTGTAAATCGGCTGTATAGGCGCTCAATTTGATTTGCAGAAACTTCAAACAAAAATTTAACCGACGGAAGCTTTACATAGATGATTGGACATCCTCATTTCAAATTTAAGCATTTTTTATATCCTAGTTCATATTCACATCACTACAAAACCGACTACTCACATCCGGTCTCTTTTTGAAGCTCTGCCAGTTCCTCATCACGAAGTAAAAGCGAAGGTCTGCTACCCATTTCTTAGGATTCTGGAAGCAAAAAATAATTCAAAACATTTAAATGTTAAAGAACATTGTATAAAATCCTTACAGTACTTCAGCTTCGATTTATAATCTTAAAAAGTAATGTATACTCTAGGAAAACCACAACAGCTATGACGATTATTCTTTCACAACTTATTTAACCCACAGGTATCGCTACGGATTCAACTAATAATCACTCACTTGGGAATAATAAAAGTTAAAATCAGATCACGGTGCCCGCAGATAGATTTTAAGCTGTAGCGCAAACCGTAACTATTTCACGGGAATGGCTGACTAACCAAATGTACACTACCGTGTAGCTTCACACAGATAGATTTCTTTCCACTGACTGATTGAGTGTGCCCAAGCCACACATCAGAGTTCACATCCAAACCCAAGGGCTCAGATTATCATTTTATAAAGTTCATATTCCGAGTGTACTAGCATAAATGCCGAACCACTTGAGCTGAACTAAAATGCAAATTATATCTTAAGTTATGTTCTATACACACACAAACCAAAATTCCCAACCTCAAACCTCTTGTGCCTATCTGGATTGTTAAACATATGTATGCTTGGGAGGCGATGCACGGGTGATGAGTCTGCGGTGCAATTGTTTCCATTTGTTTTTACATACTTAATTCAGTGCATGTACGCAGTACATATAAACCACATCTATCAGGGTCATTCAGCGGAACGAACCTTGAGAACCATACCTTTCTTCTACCTCCCTCGAGCAGATTAATTTATTAAAATGACCGTGTGCATGGAATGACGTCCTTACTTTCCTTGTTATTACCTTTAAACCTCCCGTTCACTACATTTCTCAATGCTTCAGCTTATTTACTCCTCATTTTATGACAATGCACTTCACCAGAAAGAGCTTGTCAAACCATATTACACATATACTCGATTCACAACACATACACATGACGACGTTTGCACTTACTTGATCTCTTATTTAAGTTCTTAAAAATAGCCTTAACAATCTTACAGCGATCTTACACAGAATCAGGAAAATGATTTTCAATCAGAACCAAAATCCATACCACCACGACCAATATATACTGTCAAAAGTCAGATGAATAATATTGGCTTCGAAACAGAATTTTTGTTTAGAACCACGAGCTTACACGTATATGTGAGTTCTATAATCCAGAAAAACCAATGAAAATATACAATATATTTTTTATCTGATGGCAAATGAATACGTTACATGGGATTTATTTACCTTTCACGTGCGTTCAAAGGACACCGCGTTCAGGATTCGGGAAATATGATACTCGATTGGCTGCTACAGTACCTCAACGTTGTAAGTCAGATGAATAATATTGGCTTCGAAACAGAATTTTTGTTTAGAACCACGAGCTTACACGTATATGTGAGTTCTATAATCCAGAAAAACCAATGCAAATATACAATATTTTCAACACTTTAACAGGCAAGTGTTATATTATGAACCATTTGATCTAATATTCTTATCTGCCAGAAATATTTTATCTGATGGCAAATGAATACGTACATGGGATTTATTTTACCTTTCACGTGCGTTCAAAGGACACCGCGTTCAGGATTCGGGAAATATGATACTCGATTGGCTGCTACAGTACCTCAACGTTGTTGGAGATCTGCTCACCAAAAACCATTAATTACTCCAAAGGTCCATCCAGCTTTGAATTGAGTAATATGAATGTGGAGAATGCGAGTATAAAATTGTCTTGTTTCTTAAGGATATTTTAAAGGAAGTTTAGAAGGAATTCCCACACTCAGTTTTTCCTTCATTCATGTATTACACGTTCACTGTACGTATACATACATACACTACATGTACCCATTCGTTCAGGGGCGCCGTATACGTACATAAAATTTGATCCACTGGTGAGCTATTCGTTATACCGGAAGTGGAGGGTTATGTGTGCATGATTTCAACCCCCCCTTCTAAACTTGAATGTTCATACTCACACTGTACGAAAGCGTTTAAATCGATATATGAAGGGAATAGCTAATTATCTTTGTATAAAAATATTTGCTACAGAAAAGCGCTGCTGGTTGCTGCATCAAAACGTTGGCTCAAAGATGGCTGCGATCTTCGCCTCAAATCCCAACATCAATCAGCTGTGGCTAATGAAGCTACATGGAGCATGAATTTTCAAATGATTAGATATTTAGATAACTATTTAGATATTTCCTGAAGTCATTCAGAAGGCAGAGACAGTCGGGTTAACCGATTCTCCAAATCTTGCTTCCTATAGCGTCATCGACAGATGTTTTTAGTGATCAGTTCCGTTACCTCGGGGGAGGAAGGTCTCACTTCAAAGACGAGGGTTTTAATTTCATTTATTTCTCATATTATCACTATACAACAGCTTCTGCTTCATGTGTGAAGAAGTGAACACCACTCCACAAATTCAAAGAGGGATTATCAATTATCAATAATCCGGCACAGTCACAGGAGAGAATATTATATTCATTAGCTCATTATGCCATATAAAATATAGTTACTATATAGTAATATCATTGGAATGTAGGAAGCTAATTTCTTCTTCAGTTATGAGGTAACACCATAATGAATGAGTAACCTGACCCCAAGAAACGCTTAAAAGTACTATAGATGACCCCAATTTACCGAATGTCTTGGTGTCAGGTGTAACTTTTGCCTTAAGATTCAGGGAAACATCCAAATTTCGAAGCTCCAGAAACTTCACTGCCTCAATCAGCGTGAAATCACCGACAGCGAGACCGAACAGGGAGGATCTTCAGCCCTACATAATTAATTGACTGATTTGAATCGAGAATAAGTTATGACTTGTCCACTCCGTTTCATATATCAACGCTCGAAAGGTTTGCATATATGCTTAACATTTCAACTTGGAAAAAGAAAACTGCGTCGTTTCCTCATTCCTCAACTTTACAGTGAAACCGCAATCACTGCAGCAGTAGCGCCCAATGCCCGACTACGACAGGTCAAGAAAGATGCTGCAGATGCTTGAAGTTTATAAAGATAGATTCCAAATGCTGTCACATATTATCATGGGAATGAATCAGT
Source organism: Pseudobourletiella spinata (assembly GCA_009870155.1). NCBI lineage: Eukaryota > Metazoa > Arthropoda > Collembola > Symphypleona > Bourletiellidae > Pseudobourletiella > Pseudobourletiella spinata. The sequence continues at coordinate 340 of WJFA01004245.1, read as the reverse complement.
TCCAACCTGGTCAAATAGTGAAGCTTCTCTTCCTCTTCCTCGAAAAGTCACTATTAACCGAATCAGTTTGCTACAAAGGACCTCACATAATCCCAAAGAGGATGCATACCGAACTAAAATCTATATCGATTGCGCTTTTGCGCATGTCTCTGCGCCATGTGGTGTAGTAATCATGGGCTGGAAAAGTTACGGTTTCCGATAATGCTAAAATAGCATGTGGTTTTTATGAAGCGGCAGGCGTAACAAAACTATTTTTCTCTTCTCTCTTCGCTCCCTCAAATATTCTCTCCTCTTTCTTCGCGCCCTCAACATATTCTCTCCCCTCTCCTCCTCGCCACCC
>WJFA01004244.1:0-11070 GCA_009870155.1 Pseudobourletiella spinata | reverse complement strand
TAATATATATATATATATATATATATATATATATATATGTATATATATATTTTTGATAATAGATTTGTATATGCTGGTTTACTGACCATGTGGCTCTCTCATATGGGATCGAATGCATTTATGGCATTTGATTCTATAAATAGATGCATACGGTGCAATTAAAAATCCAGCTTCGGACACCCTCCCATATCACCGTCACAAGTCACAACAGGTGAAGCTTGAATAGGAAAATTTTATTCAAATCCGATACACAAAGTAACTCATTCCAATCTACATCAGCACTTTATATGCCCTGAATTTAAATTCATCTTGCAGTTGACAACCATACGATATACACAGGGAGGTATGACGGATAAAACTGATTCAAGTTCACACATATCAACTCACTCATCTAGAACCACCACCACTCCTACTGCCCTCACAGTGTAACAATGACAAGGAGCAAAATCAGGCCGACATCTTTGATTTTATCAGCCCCACAGCTTGTAGAAGGACGTGGAAATCGGTAGCCAGGAATTTGTGATATCATCCAAGATACATGACAGAAGGTGAGGCCCCTTTCTAAGCACCGCTCGAATCGGTAATCGCGGGAGAAAATTGTGGAAGACGGGCCACGTGGAAACTCATGGGCAACAATGGGAGGACCATCATTATTCCAAACTCTAGAAAATCCTGGGACTTGACCACCACACCACAATGTTAAGGCAGCACATGGGGAAACTTGCCAAGAGTTACCCGACCAAAGAAAAGTGATCTGATTTAGTGAACCAACTCAAGGGAAAATCTTAAGGAAATCCGTAGCACATGTCCAACTCTTCACCACCTCCGGCTTGCATTGCCCCTCATATAAAACGGATCAAAATCCAATTTTTCACTTATTCCCCGCACAATCTCTGGCCGCACGGAAATCCTACAGACTTTTCCTATAGAATATGAATGGAGTAAACACACCGTAGACACCTCCTAAACAGTTCAAGTGACTGCAACAATAACCGAGTTTTTCTTTCGTTGCCCTAAATGAGGTGATGCATGCCGCAACTCGATGGTCAGCATTTTGGTCTGCCTCGAACCATCATCATTACACGCTTATGCATAAATAACATGCTCGCATCATCTCATTATTATTTTCTCTTCCCAAGGATCCTCCATCATTTCTTCACGTCCGCCATATACTTTGTCATGCGAATGTGAAGATGATTAAGGGACTCAGAGTATGAGACAAGGTATAGAACGCTGTGAAATGATTTCATTTGCGGTTAATGTATGCATGTATATGCACAACATAAAATGAATTCTTCCATGCCGGGTGCCATTCCCCTTATCCGTCCTGCTTCCCGACACAACAAAGCGTGAAAAGGTTTAAACAATTTACTTTTTTTCTAGCACAGTGTGATCATCACATCATAGCAGAGAGAAGATGGTTCCACGCACATACACTTGAATAACTCGTTCATCTATTTTCGAGTAATTATCATTCTCACTCATCTGTCCACACGTATGAGAAGGCTGGAATAATAGTGATGATTATAAATCATTAAATTTTGTCGCCAACATTAATGTCATCTTTATCATTTTGTTGACTTCCCCAAACTCCAACATTTATACTTCCACCCATAGCAAAAGAACAATAATATGAACCGCAGAGAGGACAACTCACAGAGAAAAGTATTCAGGACACCAGCGCATGTTTTCGCTTAAGGGAGGAAGACAGACTGCCGTCCATTGTGAATACCCTACCACACCGCCGCGACTCTCTCCTAGTGTCGTCCATTTCAAACCATTCTCATATGATTGCCTTTGTCAATGGTGACAGGAACACAAATAGCTTTTTCATGGCGACAACTATTCCACCAGCGTGACACTAGGGGGGCAAAAATAACCACAACGAGGATCAGAGAAAAAAATGTACTTTCCAAGGAATACACATTCCTTTTTCGGCTCAATCAATCCCATCTTCCTATTACAGCAATGCACACATGTGGCATTTTTAGCTTCAGCCACCTTTCAAAATTCGAATCCGTATTTGTTTCTCTTCAGGATAAGACTAAGAGGGATGTTCACACATCACTATGGTCCTAATAGGGAAACAGATAGAAAAATTCTACACGTTTCCCACTCGGAAAATCAACACGACCTACATTCTCTGATCCATTCAATGCAGCCATGGAATACACCAGAGCAATCCATGTATCTTGACAATATCGTAGACATGCTTTTCGTTTTACCTCGGCGACGACCATGTTCACTGTCAACGGATCATGCCTCCAGAAAACCTGCATAGATTCACTAATACAACCGGCGGCCAGCCATCCCCCTATTTACATCCACCATTTCGGAACTGAAAAAAGTTTGTATAATTGCGCTCAAATGGGTCGAGCCAATTCCGGGCTCCGTTTGAACGTGCGGAGGTAAATTCAAACCTAATAACATTGGCAGATCATCTTTTCTTCCCTCGTTCATGCTGTGCTGTGCTACTGTTATCTGTTATTATTCATCTCCCGAAATCTATTCGCATCACACAAGGTAAATCCTCGTAGTTATAAACAAATTATCCTATGCCTGCAGAGAGCTGAATCATCCAGGTACTCAGTAGTGACTAACAGGGCAAGTTTATATTGCAGAAGGTACTCAAATGTACAACATATATAGCAGTACGAGATCTACTCTAGATTGTTTCTTAATCGTCTATAATCCCTCAGAGCCAACGATGCCACATGCAGCGTGTCCGCACAGTCGTTTAAACCTTTGGCTATAAATCCATTCCTCTAATCTTTTCGTGCAGATCTTTGGAGGAATAAATTATCCAACGCACCATGAACTACTTGTTTCCCTCACATGGATTCCGATTCGTTCCAGTTTCACATTTACTACTGTCATCATGACGCATTGCACATGCTCTCGCCCAAAGGATTCTGCCAAGAGTTAGAACGGAAACGTGGGTTGTACGCAGGGCTATTGTGCTGTCCGAAAACTATTGTCCATTTTAGTCGGCGTCAAAAAGAATAGAGATCACATGCTAGCAGAAACTACGCTCTACTCCTGCCCCAATAACACAGTAATGGTTCATTTCACTTACACACACACACACACAAGCATACACGTAAACATTAATCGTGCTCCTACGGTCTGTCGGAGCGGATATGCGGCGGTTTGTTTGCATTATACTTTGGACGTGCATATTACACGCACATGTGTGGGCGTTGGGACGTTGGGAGTGATTGAAGGGGAGAAGAGGACGCATGACTTTATGCTAGATCCGGGCGGAAATTCAGGTAATTACAGAGAAGTATGGACGTGTTATTCTTGCGTGAGTGATTTTCACGGTTCTTAAATTCCTTGGGATAGTCTCTCTACAGCAACTAGTAGATGATATGATGCTGAGAGTGGCTCTGTGTACATGTGAATGTGATTGTGAATAGGAGGAAAAACCATTGAAAAAGTGAGTCAAGTTCAAGTTCATTACCGAGATTCACAACACTGCCAAGGTAGTGTTAGCTGGTATGTATACTTTCTCTCAATTTATTATTTACGATGAAGGGCGATAGAGTGAGGAAGTGCAGATAAGGGTTAAGCAACGAATCATGTTAGTAGTTCAGTCGTCATCATCATCATCACCACCACCGCCATCATCATCAACAACATGATACACATGAAATTCACACGGACTCCTCTTTGGCCCCTCTCCAATTTTTTTACCGCCGTAAATCAAATCCTTTCCCGTAGTGCCGCACACATCCTCCTCTGCTATATTTCCCATGCCGATTTGTCTGGCCGGGGAAGGGATGAGGGAAACTTAACCTACCGAGCCCGACGGAGGCTCAGAAAAGATTGGACGGTAGCTCAAAACTATGAGGGTTCAAACATGATAGCAATGAGGTGGAATAATTAATTAGAACGGTATCGAGGGACGTGAAAATCACACCTCAGCAACTTCTCTGTAGGTTATGGCGATAGATTAGCTCATCGTGATGATACAGTGGAGATGAGGAAGCAAAAGACTGCTCACAGTGAGAAAGAGTTAAGGAGCGATTCTTTCCCCCCATCATCTTGCCCAACACTCTGTACAGTCTTCAGCTTGCACAGTCAAAGACCAATTGAACTGGTTATGGGTTGGAAACTGTGTAGGGTCAGTCATTTGCATTTTGAGCCGCGTTTTCAATTCAGGTTTTGAACAACCATTTATTATTTTGGCGTGAGGGACAAGTTTTCGGGCTCAAACACACATAAAAGCATGTACTCACGCACTCACTCACTGGCTCGCCCAGCAGTACTAATAGTGTATGGAACTCAGAGCTACAGCAGCTACTTCGAACGACAGTTATGTGTATGTCGTCAGGCTGACTGACTGTGTGAGGGAGGACTGTGAACGAGATGGTGAGCGGGACCTGTAGTAGTGTTGTATACAGGGAAAAACTGCCGATATAGTTAGCTGCTCCGGGGGACAGACAGTTCACTACTGGTACAGCTTGTGAACATGCCGTCTCTAAAAGCTATATTGCCTCTCATGTTTACAGCTTCTGGTGTCCTATATAGACTTGACTGCAATCAACACTCCAGCCGCTCACTCGGTCACCAGAGTAGTAAACTCGTTCCCCTAAACGACCTTCACAGACTGTACGGCTTCACTCCTCCAGCGGGAGCACCACCGGTTGGAGATTGGGGCAACCCTTCACTCTCAGGAAAATCTTGGTACATGAGACTGAACGTCACTCCAGAACTCTTTGCCCAATTAATGCTCTCTTTATCGTAGTAGGTGTCACTCCACCAGGATGTCCTTCACATTATGTGAAAATGACGTTGGGTTTGACAAGTGAGCACCAACCACGGAGGAAATCACACGTACACTAATTTCCATCCACGTTTAAAATCTCCTATGTGATGACCTACTTCTCACCCAATGTGTCCCATGTGGAAGAATGAATGAACGTGACTTACCTTAGTGTATGGAATCCAACAAAATTGGAACACAAAATCACACAAAAATTTGTTCAAATTTCTTGCTAGATATTTTTCACCGTATGAAAATCTTTTTGAAATCCCTCCGGTAAAAAAAAGTATAGTTTTCGTACGGCTCCTAATTAGTACAGAACAAATCCAAGGAACGTCGGGAGGGAGATACGGACAGAGAGATACAGAGGAAGTGGTGGTCTGGCATGAACTGATCACTTGACACAGTGGAGGACGGTGAATGGTTTTACTCGAACCGAAGGAGTTTCTCAAGACAAGTTTTCCCAAAGGAATCCTCAAGACGTGTGTAAATCTCCCCGACGCTCTCCTGTCTCTCTCTCTCTCTCTGTGTGTAACCTTTCCGATACGAGTGTCTCCCAGGCGCTCTTGCTGACTGATCAAGTTGTAAGCCGCGCAGAGTGAAACAAATCCTTTTGAAAAAAGTCTACACACCAAGTACAAGTACACGGTATACACACCTTCCCTCTATACCACCGATTGGGTGTGTGTGTATGTGTGTGTGTTTAAATGAAAAGTTAAAGCATCAGGTGGTGGAAGGGTAGGGGGGGGGGTGGAAGTGCTGGGGTAACTTTTCAGTTCCTAGGGCGGCCAGCGGCGGGTCGATGCGTATTGGTCAACTTTCAGTCAGAAGAAGACGATGATTATGATGGGAGCGAGAGAGAGAGGGGGGGGGATAAGCGAGAATTTTTAATGATAACGGTTGGAGCCGCCGCGGAAGAACAACAAGGTGAGTTACTTTTCAGGTTCTTCTTCTACCCTTTAACTCACTCCCTTTTCCTCCTAGCTTGTTTGTTGCACCAACTTGAAGAGTCTTGACTCGAGCAAATAAGAGATTGAACTTGGCCCATGTGAAACCAATAGATTATACGAGGTAAGTTATAGACGGGGTGTATATAGTACTACATAGCTCTGCAGCAAACTCTCTGTATATAGTAATGTATGGGTATGTATATGTAAATGTATGTGAGCATGTAATAAATGAGGAGGTAAAAAACCCTGCATGGACTCGACCACCTGTCCTACTAGTCTCTTGCACTACTCTCCCACAGTCCCCCACAACAACAGAGCACACTACTGTGGAACACACAGTCTTCCCTCGTCTTCACCTTCATTCGTAAACCACAGAGCATAGAATAGGATTACACATGCAGAGATCCTATATATTCCTTTAACTCTCATAGTGTCGGTGTGCACACCCGAAGAACAGAGCAGCAGGCGACCCAGGAGGAAGTACAGTGGTGCTAACCGTCGTCTGTGTACTGGTCTTGTTGGTGACGGCGACGACACGGTGGAAGTCACTTTAGGTATGGCTCCACTCACGCACACTGACAGTCTCTGCCTGCCTGTCGTGAGAAACCATCTTCTACATGGTAAGAAGATACTGCCAATAACGTATAGGATTCGAATATCTGAGAGTTGGAAAGATCCTCTCCCGCATTAACCTTCACATATATAGCCTAGGAGTACAGGAGAGTCGGACCTTGTTGTAAAAGATGATGGAAATGAGAAAACTGACATTCCTACTATATGAACGTGTGTGTGCACCATTGTTCCGTTCATCAGGAATATGATGATGATGATGATGGTGATGATGATGATGAAGAAGAAGAGGATGATGATGTCGAAGTCGAGCTGAGTCGAACAGTACAACCCGCACACTGGTGCCTGTTGTTCAAGTATATAGTAGCCGTAGAGTAGCGCCGTTCCCGACCAAACTGGATTCTCTTGGAGGCCCGTCCAAATCTGTTGAAGAGCACAGGAGAGAAGATATACAAGACTTAAGAAATACCCCAAGGTGATAGAAAATCATGTTTTCAAAATACTTTGGCGCTCCTTCCCCCATCTGATAATCAACCTGATCCCTGTCGACGTATCCACATGTAATTACCGTCATCGCTTTTCTCGTCAGGAAAATCAGGGAACAGGGTTGAGTGCTATTGTCCGGTAAACATATGGAGAATATATATACTAACATTAGAAAACACAGACGAACTTCCCAACACATACAATCACACACACACACAAACTCACATATGGGAAGAGCACAGGGACAGGGACGCATAGACATGCACACACACACACCCAAGGCGGCGGACACAGCTCATACATTTTGGCTTGAAGTAAGTAGCACCGTTTAACCTCCTCTGCGTTCACCCCCATACAACTAATTATCATTTTTACTGCAAGGGAAAATTGAAAAGGAGGAAAAACGAAAATATACTCAACTATTTTTACAGCTCTCACAACAGCACTTCCCATTCTGTCCGACATTATTGTTTCTCTCGTATCAATAACGTTCGTGGTGAAGCTGTAATAGGTCAACACATAAAAAACCATCCTTATTAAACATTTTCAACTCTCACACACACGTATACGCATACCTTGAGGAGTTATTAGCATTATTGAAAGTTGGCGGTATAGATCGAGAGCCAGTAAGGAAACGTATAGGGGACGTGGAGGCAGAGGGGTGAATTATGTACACTAAGAGGATCATCAAAACTTGTGCGTCTGGTATATAAGAAGAAGAGGGACTAATGGCCATTGGATGCCTCCTGGCCATCTCCTCTACTTTTTTCCATTTCACCTATAAACCTACATGACTATCCTTTCATTCATCCCACAGTAGTAGTAACCTACCTATTCCTTTGGACATAACTATTATTATTAATATAATTACAATAATATGTTAATGAACGTTATGGCCCTTACATTATTCCACATTGCCATTCTGTCCTGTGTACATATATGCTCTCGGCGATGTTAGACACACTGTCACCCTTCCACACAATCCATCATCATTACACACGCACACACACACACACACACCCTACGCACAAGAATTTTTTCACAGACCCATGACAAATTACTGTACTCACATAACAGAACAATTTAGCTCACTGAAGATGCATTAGAGATGTAAACAAATGTGTTCTGTCGGGAGGAGCACATAGGAGCAATAGGGGAAATACGTTTAATCTACTACAAATACGTTATTTTGACCCATACAAACACACTTCTCACTACACGTTGTAGGGTGAGTTTGTCTACATGCAAGGACTAAAATGTTCCTGTTCCTACTACGTACCTTCCTCTTCTTCTGCAGTTACAATTTTCTCAGATAAATGTTAGCGGCTTATGATGACAGTGAGTCGTAAGTCCAGCGGAACTATGACTGTCAACACAATGAGTGCCACTAAGCTGGGATTTATGCCGTATTTAAAACCCCGTTTATTCACTTGCTCATGCTAAACGTCTGAACGGGTTGTCCATGGTGACACTTTACGATGGTGATGCAGCGGATGCGTGCATTCTTATGAACGCAATCCCGTGAGCACATCTCCAGGAGGGAGACGACAGACAACGTATACGGTCCCCTAGCAGGTATTGGATTTACGGAGGATGGACCCAATGACTATCTGGATTAACAGCTGTTTACGTACATTACACAGTGAATCTGGAGTTGACCTTGCTAATTCCCCTCACGTTCCCGAATAGAAATGCAAGAATCTGACCCTTTGATCAGGCCATTCACTAACAAAATTTGCGAGCTTGATGATAAATTAATATTTAATACATCAGTCGTAATATCATCAAGGCGAGGAAAACGCGTAATTAACGGTCAATAACGGTCAAATTTAAAGAGCTCTTTTGGAAAAATAACATTGGCCCTTTAATTTTTGCGCGCGAACGTATGCTTTTTCCTCGCCTTATCAGTAGTCGGGCAGAGATCATCATTGCATTGTTACTATACTGTGAAATAGTAAGGATTTAAATGGAGCGCGTTAGAAATGAGTTTATCGTGGCATTTCCGTCTGAATTTTTGCGGCTGGGAAGGATGTATTCCCTTGATTATAATCGATAATTCATCCTACTTCGCCGCTGTAGTGGATTGGAGGAATCCACCCATTGGGACGAGTATGACATATTGTTGGTGTAACAACACATGGCAGCAGGGAAGGTTCATTCATTCATGTGGTAAGTAAGCCAAAGTGTATCATTTGGCGGTTAGGATATATAGCTATGCTATCACGATGACCATGATCATGATGTTGATCCCGGCGAGGGGTAAGACCTTCAGCATGTGCCGTAGGATGAAAAAGATGCATGTATATACAACTCACACGTCACGGAGGGGAATGCATACTTATACTCTCAACCCAGACGGTCGTGCGTTTAACATGTACATGACAGCCAGGCATTCACATCCCGCCTCAGGTAAGACGTGTGAACTGCACGAAGTCTCAGAGTGACTGGCTCATTGTGAGACGCACAACTTCGTACACACACACACACATATACTGATCATCATAACAGTCAGAAATCCTAGAGAAGTACTTGACTCTGTGTTTGGGGAAACTCTGCATTGTTTCCTGTTTCACTCAACCTACTTTCCATTTCTGTTTGATTTCCATCGTATCATAATATCCCTCCTATTCAATCTCCTTCCCAGATTAGTGTAAAGGCACATACACACTATTTTCTCACAGACAGGGATGGAACTAAAAGTCAAGTGCATTTGGCTGAGCGTGCGTTGATAATAATTCCTTTGCTGGTGGCTTCGTAGGAATTCCTCATGTCGTTCGTCACACACACACACACACACACACACACACACACACACACACACACACACACACACAATATAAATTCACACACACACACACACACACACACACACACACACACACACACACACACACACACACACAATATAAATTGTAGAGTCGGAAAAGTTACATACCGGGAGCAATTATCAAAACTGACGAGTCAACACGGAGGTCAATTTATGAATTCCTCCATGAAATTTACATGTGAAAGACTCCATATACATTCGGGTCATAAACGGAAGATAGCTGTGGGAGCCGCATGCATCTTAAAAAGGAAGATGATTCAATCACCTACCCATGGGTAGGGCGGTCCACATTTTACTTTCCTTATTATTGCGCCCTTAAATCAGCCATATTCCATCCCCTTCATACATCCGTGTTCCCTTATAGAAGGCTCACATGGGTGCGCACATACAAGCGTATATGAACCGGACGGTAATGCGGTGGTGGTGATTATGTTTCATGGAGAAATGAGTCTCACGTCGGGAAATTGTTACAAGTTGGGCGGGCTGGTTGTTTATGTTGTGAATGTGCTTGTTCTCTCGACAAATGACCCTCTATTCGTTCCCTATAGCGGCCAGCTCCATTCAATTTAACAATTATTCAATTATTTATTTCTGCTCTCTTATCCCATCCTCATGCTGTACACAGCTACACACATGTATAACTTTACTACGTATAAACTGCTGGCTGACAAACTCCTGATGACCACCAACCCATGAACACTTCCTTCAGGGGTCATCTACACGTCGCAGCCTTCTTCTCCCACATAATAATACCATCCCAATTACCGAGCTATCCGGTCTGTGTCCGCCAATTGCAATGCAATGTGAAATACACAAAAGTATATATATATTTATAAACATACGCAAGTATATACACATCCACGGAGTGGACGCAGGTGCAGTTCAGCCTTACATTGTACTGCATACGTAAGCAAACACTGACGACCATGAGCATACACTCCTTGCCGCAAACATTCCATATTCCTACCAGAATTTAGTCAAAGCCAAAAACTAGGTTTAGGTGCGCCCTGGGTCCGGCACACCAACTAAGCGCGAATTAAGGACCTTTTGACATACTAAAGTCCATCAGAGCGCCGCTTCCATTGCTGTCATACCTCAACATAACAGTCATCATTCTCATCATCCTTATATATTTACGCTCACACAGAAATGACCTATAATCCGACCAAGTCGAATGTGAGTGCTCCGATATAACTCACAATTCCAATCTAATAATTCTAGCATATGGTCCTACAAGGTGAAATACTGATAAAACATATTAAAAATTCAACAATTCCCATTACTCAGTTGAATTATTACCATTACCCCCGCCCAGCGAGAGTGCATCCATATATACATGTTATATATGTATACATAAATACATATATATATATATATATCACTACCGCATTGGCCGCCCAACAGACTGAATTATTGTAAGATGTGTACACGCTCTAATGAGTAAACCTGAGTTGAATACTGAGAATTTG
>WJFA01004243.1:0-11078 GCA_009870155.1 Pseudobourletiella spinata | reverse complement strand
AGTTTCCTTTGTGCCCCACTACGCAATAGTAGAGTTCAAAGGACGGTTGGGAAAAGTGTAGATTTTTCACATCATTACTAAAAGTAAAGTTGAACACCTTCCGGATTCTTCTTATAGTGCTCAGGCAGACACAGCGAGAGTGAGCACAGGGCCGGAGGGCGGGAGAAAAAGTAATCATAATTTTAGCGGCGGCATTTCAAAGCTCTCCCGCCACTTGATCAAATTTCATTGTGGGTGCAGTCATGGGTGCCCTCCACAGACCCTGGGTTATATTACCCGCCAATGGGCATTCAATAATACGAGTTCCATTTCGCGCTTCAACTAACCGGTCCGTCTCCCCTTTGTACGATTCCATGTGCGAATTGGTGACGGAGCTTTTCGGATGCCTGTGTAGTAGGCTATGGGCATGGAGGCATACTCCCGTAGTTTCCCGCCACGAGTCCTTGGAATCCACACGGAAATCCTCGGGGTGTGCTACGCCACTAATTACAACTTGCATTTGTGGAAGTTCTGAACGGGGGTCCAACTAATTTCCTCGTAGTTAACCTCGGCGTGGCCGTACAGAGTGTTGACCAAGGACGCCGGCTTGGAGTCAGCCAGGAGGAGGTAAAAACCGTCGGAAGTGTTGCAAACTTCCCCTATCCTCCAAATGGAAGTCTCCCGCTTGGCGTTGTTGGAATAGAATATTTACGGTTCTCAGAGCACAGTAAAAAACTTGGCTTGGGACTCAACACACTAATAGTGGAGCTATGAGCAATTCTAGCGCGAAGGGAATGATGGTGATGAGGCCTGCGGCAGAATTTTCCCCAAATCATGGAATCTCCTCTACTACATCCACCCTTTAATCCCTTGCAGTAAAACATGACCTTCTCCCGACCTGCAGGGGACACTTTGAGGGAGCGTGTGTACTCTGTGTAGGGTAGCTTTCTCCGAGACGGCATCCCTCCACTGGTCATTTAACAGTCGATTATCGCTCCATTTTTATTCTTGCACTAACTACGTAGCATTGAATCAAATAACAATTAACTCCTTGCGTAATGGGATAGCGGGGTTGAAGGCTGTCAAGTCAAGTGTTGCTACTACGAGGCCTGTTGCGAGGGTCATTTTGGACGATTTGAACCCTTTCCGTGTCCACTCTGTGTGCCGCACATGATGAGGAAAGCGGGTTTAAGTCATGCCTTAACGACCATATTATTGTCCCTTTGACATTGGTCGTCCCTCTGAAGGGGAAAGAGCGTTGGAGTGCTCATGGTGGTGGCTGGGACATTCCGAGTGTAATTCTACCGCGGAGGCACTGTGAGGCCTACTAGTTGTAATGAGACTTTAAAAATGGATGCCTATAAAGAGGGAGCCCCGGCTCATAGTCAAGCGAGCATCTTCCGCCCGTCATGGATGAAAGTGCTCGCGGAAACGAGGAGTCATTCTTTCTCCTTACTCTTCGGCTGTTAATTTTTCATCATAATCAAGATCAAGGCCCGCTACTCCGGACAGATGGCCCTCTTCTCCTTACAATTCTCAGCCGCTAATGCAGGTTGGGCTCCTCCGCTCCGCGGAGCGGAGCAACCGAGGTACACGGTGGCACACTGGCCACTCACATCTTTTCACTCTCCCCGGCTCGCCAACTCCCGGAGGATTCCCCCTACCTGTGTGCCGAGCAGAGATTAATTCTTAACAAACTTTGCTCAGAGCAGAAGAATTTTTTCATTGCGGTAGCCCCGTTAAATTTTAGAGAGCGACGGGGGAGCGGGGACTCCCATGAATAGTTCAAGTCGGAACATAATGACAAATGTACCATTCTACTGAGCCATCTGCGGGGAATTCCATGTGATCCCCACCATTCCTCATACCTCCATATTTGATGATGTTGAGCTTGGGCAAATCTGACCGTGGCAACTGCCGCTTTTGACGGGATGTAAATTTGAAGCTGGAGGCACCTTTGGGGGTTTGGGACAAAAAAGTGTTGGCCGTATGTACCTATGAAGAACCTCACTCTCTCAGTTAGGGGAAATAACGTGCGTTGGGTCATGTCATGTAAAATGTAGGCAGAGGACGGCATGGACATTTTCGACGGCTAAAATAGTTGCTACCCGGCGTTACCAGTGTAGCCTTATTGATACTACTTAAAAATCTCATTTGATCTGACCCGGTCATGGTTAATGGAGTGAACTTTTTTATGGTGAATTAGGAATATGCGGCTCACTCCGACAGCGCATGTTCCACAGCAATGTGGGAAGCCTCCAAGTTTAATTTGCGGAAGGTGAAGGCTGATGCGAGAAGGGAGCCATTATTGAGGGGGGTTGATGGGGTGGTGAAATGGAATGTAAGGAAGGACGGCTGAAGTTACCATGATAAAATAGTAAAGTTTCCATGTTAAATTTCCAGCCGCTAACCTAAACCTGCTTTGGGAGGGAGGCATTTGTAATTTATCCACTCATGTGCGCATTACCAAGATGCATTAGACTGAAAAGTCCCATTAAACTGACGGATTTACTTAAGAAATAGGGGATTAAAGTCAATTTCTCTGAACGCTCAGGCTTTCAGAGGCGGGCAGTATTGCCGCAATGTTATTCTTTGCTGGACGCTGCCGACGTTCCCCGCGCTCAAGTAGCATAAATTGATGGGGTTGACGGGAGCGGTATGCTCGGAAGAGTGGGTCGTCGCATGGCACAGCTCATCCTAGCTTGTAATTGATGACATTGTCAACGTATCAACAAGGATTGGGATCGACTAGCTGGCGAGTGTGGAATACACACATGGCTGATCCAAATGAAGACGTTCACTCTGGTGGGAAAACAGGCACAACTGACATGTGTTTCTTTAGCTATTTTTTTAACGAGTGGAGGCATCTACTCGTTGAAAAAATAGCTGTCCATTCGATGGACAACAAAACCAATGTATGTATTCAATGGCCAATTGATACCCTATCGTACTCATCCAATGCTGCATGTTAATTACCGTGTTTACAGTACACAGCTAAGGCGATTTAACTGAAAAGTTGATTAGGTCACCCGGTTGTTGTCTAATGATTTCCTGTGTGTATCAGCAGAAATTTATAAAATCAAAAAAAAATTTGATACGCTTTTGGAAATGATTCCCGTAGCCTCAGTATAAGGTTATTTCCTAACTTTCACCCATGACCCCTTCACCCAGCACACTTAAATGGATATTATCCCTATCGTTACTGCACTCTGGACTGTGAGAATAAGGGGATTAGGGGATGACTAATGTGGGTTCCCACAAAATTTGGGTTCAGCTGCATTCAGACCGAGGATTACTTGTATCCATAAATCTGGGGTGGTCCTTTTGAGTGGGAGAACTGAGGAGAAAGCTGATGAGCAGCCAGGCATATGGATTATCGGAAGACAGACTGGCTCAGACAAATTAAATTTTCGAATTTGAAATTTGAATTGAAAAATGGATATTTACTTCGTCTGCACAGGAATGGAGAATCAAGCCTTGGTCGAGGGTTCCCGATGACATCCTAATGTTCATATGCAATACCACCTCGTGCTACTTTGAATGAAGTTTATTTATGAGATCTGGTCATTGTCATTCGTCGACTGTTGTTATTTGAATTTAGCAGTAATTATGTTATAGGTTAGAATGTGGGTACGCTCATAGGAATCCGGAAGGGTTTGTGCACCAAGGTGCTCGATTTTCGACTTCCTCGCAACATAGATCCACCGAGTACTTTACATTCTGCGTTGTGGTTCTGACGTCGGTCCATTTTGGCGGGAAATACGAAATATTGTGAGGACCTACGGCGAAAAAGGCATAACTCCCGAACGTGTTGGGTGATTTGAGTTGAGTCAGGTTTGTTTTAAACGATAGAGAATTAAATTCTCTAGAGAATTTTGTCAGGATTTAAGGATATCTTTCATTGATTTCTCAAAATGTCAAACAAAAGATTGAAAATGTTGAGAGTGAAATTCAAACTAATCCAAAAAAGGCAAATTTTTTGAGGAATTCCTATGCGGACCAGAGAATGAAGAAATTCAACCCTAACTCATGCCCGCACATCTTAGATACTCCAAAATAACATCAAGGCCCAGTGAGTGTGACAAACAGGCTACATTTTGTTCTCGATTCATCCAAATAACGGGGTGGTGGCCGGAGGGATGTTGCTACCTTAAAAAATCTTCTCTTCTCTTCAATCAACTCGCAGTCGAGCAGGCTTGAACCTTTCGGCATGTTCTTGAAAATTCGAATAAATTTTTCCACAAATCCTCCAGGGGTATCCCGAAAATATTCCACCTCTTGACTGCCATTTGTAAGACCGAGAGGGAGGGAAATTCGGATCCATATCGTTTCAATAATTTGTTTCACCAGCTTAGTCGCCCCTCTATGTGTGTGTGTGTGTGTGTGTGTGTCATGCTGAGGGTGCAGTGGTGCGGAATATCTTGAAAGAGGTAATTTTCCACGAAAGTGACTGCTGCACTACTCGAAGCGAATGATAAATGAGGCATCATGGACGAGGATTGGTGAAAAAGCGGTACAACTGATTACGGATCCGCCTGTAGCAACTTGCTTTACAGTGTGCTACGGCAGGGGCACTCATGGGTGCTTCGAGGAGCGGGAGCAGTGCAGTGTGTCGTAATTCTCCCCATAAATTCTACAGATCCGAGCCGGGTACAACCTTTTTAAAAGTGAACGGGTCGTATTGTATCCTTCTTGATGCGTAAATTACTGAGAGTAAAATTGAAGGGAGCCCGGCGGTTCTCTCTCCGTATGGAACATTAGCGGAACAGTTGCCATTGCGATGCAGTTAGAGTTTGTGAAAAATCAATTTATATTACATTCTCAGTGCCTCATGTGCTCTGCTATGGATGTACGACCGGCTTGTAATGATCCTACGCAAGTTCATGGGGAAACCTTTGTAGGGATTCTTCGCATGCATGTGCGATCAGTGTAAGCTCCGTAATGATCCCAAAGTCAAAAAATTATACAGAGTCGTTCCATCTGCGAAGAGCCGGAACAAGGCTGGGTTCAACCATGTGATAGGTCCAACCGCGAGCTGGAGGCAAAAGTTGATAGATCGAGCCGTCCTCTTTTCCACTGTCAAGCCAGCTGTAAAATCTACAGTCATTCCTATATACGTAGTCACTCTCTCGATTTAAGCTGTGGAAAATTCCGGGCCACCGTGGAATATCCTAGTTTTCCAATCGTTTTTACAACGGTAAATCTATTTAATAAACAAAACGGAAGACTTTCTTGAGGATTAGGAATAAGAGATGTGGCGAGCCAAAATAGTCTCTGGAGTGCAAACGGCAGTGGGACAAGGAGCCACCATTGAAACTTCTGTGTCGTCAACGTGGGACCATCTGAACTTATTTCAGTCCAATTATCAGACTGCCCCGTTGCTAGTCTGTGGCAACCACTTTCCACTTTAGTGCAGTGGGTTGAATGAAATATTCCAAAAAATTGTATGCAATATCCGCAAAGCTGTCTTCATTGTTTCCTTCGTTTCCCAGCGCGGTGAAATGCAATTGTACAGCATTAGGAGCGGATAATTATTGCCTCCCACTCCTGCTGTCGTCTTCGATCCTATGCATGTCATTGGCAGATATCTGCAAGTTATTGGATCCACCTGAAATTTAACGTTGGTCTGTAAAGTGAAAGCTGCGCTGATAACGATAAGGGGGTGGGTATTATCTAAAGCCATTCACCATTTCAAAACATAAAAATTCGAATATCAAATTTTGGAAGCTGAATTTTGTGGTCGTGAGCATTTTAAGCCAAACTGATTTTGATTGATTGCGATTTTTGTTTGAACAACTTTTAAAAGTGTGGCTTTGAAAAATATAGATTTTTAAAATTATTTACACACACACGCATTTATTAGTGGGCCACGAAACACAAACATACCACATGAGTTCGCAAGCCGGCACACATGCATGCACTTATCCTTCCAGCCAGCTCGAGGAGATAGCGGTGAGGTCGATGGGGTGTCCTCCACAATCCCCAAAAATAATTAATTATGGGTTCAGGATGGACTCTGTCATTTATTTCAAGCTGAATTTATCATCTCGGGATTCCAAGTAATTTACTCTGTTTGACATTTCACGTCCATTTTTTTGTGAATAATTTAGACTCTCCCACATGACTTTCTATAGCCATAACGTCATAATGCTGGCGAAAACAAAGAGCCCTCTCGCAAATGCCCAGGTCAGGCTGAGAGAGAAGAGCGACGAGCTCGAAGTTCCTGTCACAGCAAAAACAAAGTGAAAATGACTTGTTGTCTGTCTCCCCATAAAAAAGTATGCTGCAGTGGTGGTAAGGGCTGGAATCATTGAAAAGCAGTGACTGGTCGTGCCATGCATATCCCCTTCTGGTGCACAGCTTGGTGGGTGAGCAATTCTTAATTAGAGTTTGGAAGAAGCTGTTAGTAGCGCTCGCCCAAGGGTGGCCCCCCATCGAGCTCTTGATAATTTCCAGATTGATTGCCTCCCCCTCCGCTGACTCCTCCACCCAGCCCCGATGATGAAAATTGACGGGGTGAGGAAGTGGAAGACTCAAGAAAATATATTCATCATCACGACGCAGGATATTAGCGTCACCTCTGTCAGCTGACAAAACTGAGCACATGTGCATGAGGAAATAATGAGTGATGAAAAGGACAGATTTATTGTTAAGTATATAATAATATACGGCATTTGATTTTATTCGACATAGACGCTTGAAGGGATTTAACCTTTATCAGATTGTTATTATTATTATAATTATTATTATTATTATTATTATTATTATTATTATTCTTCTTCTTCTTCTTCTTCAACTAGAGTGTAATAGTTTTCCCTTAAAATATGAATATCTGTTGATAAAAATGATTGTATATAGTAGACTGTGATGTTTTCACAATACATTATTGTTTGGAGAGTCTGCCAACTGAACAGGAACTGAACCACGGATGTATATATGTATATGTATATATGTACATACACATATACATATGTTGTAATATCTCTTGCCGTAGTACATGTCTATGTATGCATTTAATACAAACGCCAGTAGACTCTTATACGTCTTCAACTCTTACTCTTATGGATTATGGATACGCCTACATGTACGCACAAACACTGTGTGGTAATGGGGTCTCTCCTCCAAATCAACTACTACTGTACAGGTTATATGGGGGGACTGTAAGTAATGATCATCCTGCCACTCCTTCACACAGTGAAAAACTCTTCAGTTTCACCATCAAAATTCACGGATTTAACATTGCTATTATTATTTTATTATTACTATTACTGTTATTGTTAGTTTTATTTTGCGAAATTTAGTCTATATATGCAATACAAGTGTACGTGGAAGATCCAGTCCTTTCCTCCGTTAATAGTTTTATGTATACACATATATACTTATTTATATATATATATATAGCCATGTATATAGTTGTTGATTCGTCTTATAGACTGTTGTTGTTGTTGCTAGTTGTCCATGTTTTCGTAGGTTCCCGTGTGGCGGCACAGAATCATGGTACTCCACAGTTACCAGATGCAGCACCCAGATTTGACTTACCACTAGTAATAACTTTTTGTCCATTCCCCATAGTAATTGGTGGGTGTGTGGGGGAGAAAGGGTGGTAATTAATACCCTCAGGAGAGCAGCACTATAAACTTCCCACGCCGACATCGTGATTGGTTATCTACAGTACAGTAGCATATTTTCCCAGGTTGACAACC
Organism: Pseudobourletiella spinata; assembly: GCA_009870155.1. NCBI lineage: Eukaryota > Metazoa > Arthropoda > Collembola > Symphypleona > Bourletiellidae > Pseudobourletiella > Pseudobourletiella spinata. Next base: position 3,396 of record WJFA01004243.1, on the reverse strand, counting down.
TGGAGCGTAATAATTTGTATGATAATGTGTAAGGTATGTATTTATATATGTATATGCATACTTATCCATAATAATATAGATAATACATGATATTACTATCATATTATCATTTTTAGTGTATCAATTACAAAATGTGACAACAACACTGCTACATCCTACTCACTTGCTTAAGTTGCGCTCCTCAGGAATCCAAGTGCATTTCATGTCCGCGGAGAAAGCCACCGCACTGAAAGGTACTTGTAGCAATTATAGTTCTTATGATATAACTTCATATTTATGCATACTAGGATATACATAATTGTAGACATTTAGATGTACTTAAATTCTGTCTTACGATATTCTTAAATATGCATGTACATACATAGTCATGTGTATGTACATGCATATATATATATATATATATATATACATATACATGTACGTTATTAAATCATGCGCACATGAGTCATAGTCTTGTTGCTGGATTCTGGATTTTCACTGGGTTACGTATGCATGGACCCATGCATTTCTTACATCGCAAGTTCATGACGGTGTACAAATCCGCGTGTGGTCCGCAACCTCTGACAACTACACACTATAAATACACTTGTGCTCATGCCACTTGACTGTGAGTTTATACACCAAGTGTTTTCCCCATCACTCCCACCACAAAATGACTTCCCCAATACGGCCATGGTGGGGGTGGGATGGGCGAACGGAGGGGATGATTGAAAAGAGGATCGGAGGGAAGGGGTCGTGACAATTATGATAAATGTAAACCGAGAGCTCACAACAACATGACTTTCCCCTCAATTTAGATGATTGCTGGGATGATATGAGCTCATTTCAGGGCTCTTGAAGCTGTGCTCAGTAGCATCCCCAGCAAACATCGTTAGGGCGAGTAAACTATTAACTGTCCTAGTGTTAATTCCCCCCTTTGTGACACGGACGTATTCATACGGAAATATACAAATGTACAGAATGTCCACACAGCACGCACTTCCATCCGAGCACACAGTATTGGCAGTATCTTATGGGCAAACATATACTCTCTCACACCGTTGTGTATGCACTAACAACAATAGTTTTCTTACTACTATAGCGTAATCTCGACTTTGTCATGAGTGGTTAATTTATTATCTCTATGTGATAGCCGTAGAAATATTATATAAGAATGATGACAAGGGAGGGACTTTATTCGTCACAGGTAGAATCATCGATGTAGTTACAATGCGTTAAAGTGTACAGGAAACTCTGGTGTACTGTACGCCTCTGTGTAGTACACACTACACACGCATAAGCAATAGAACCAAAGAGTCAATCAAATAACACACACACACACACACACACAGACCCTCACACATATGCTCAGTTCAGAGAAAGTCCGCGGTGAACTAATTAAACAGACTGGGCAGACCTGTACTACTACATGCCTCCGTACAAATGTACCCACATTCTAATGATTAGATTCCATTTAAACTTGTTGGTTGCCCCAGACGAGATGGAAACCTCTCCCGAATTTTCACTCACTTCCTCAGCCGCTCGAGAAACAGGAGCAAGGGTCACAGGGAAGGGGTTCACACTCCGTGTCTCTGTACACCAAGGTCACCCGCGCCACTCCTCTCTCACGTCCCTCCGACACTCCTCCTCACGTCACCTACGCACACACATGCGGGCACACACGTATCAACCCTACACAACTTCCCTCCTGCAGGGCGGCCACGTGTGAGAGTGCACTGTGGATCGTAAAGTAAATTCTTGGCGGAGCTTTGAATCCCAAACTTTATCCTTGTCTCAACGGTCCAATAAGGTGTTAATGTCATTGATTTGTTTCTGTATGTCTCCAACAGCAGGTGAGGATGACTGCTGCTGCTGCTGCTGCTGCTGCCTGCGCTGAGCATACAGTAGTAATCCCCGAACAAAGTATCTGTTCAGGATTAAAGGGACTATATAGTTCCACTATGATTTTTTCCCCTTGGAACACAGTTTACACTTACAGGAGATTGTATAGTAGAGATGGGGAAAGGGAGAGATTTGCCAGTGGAGAAAGCAGTGGAGAAAGTTACAGAGGATTCGGCATGAGAAAGAGTTGTTTTGTCTTAGGAGCAGAGAAAGTGGCGGAGTAACAGTGGGAAAGGAAAGGGAGCAAGAGAGAGAGAGAGAGAGAGAGAGTGAAAGAGAGAGGATTTGTGGTTTAGGTATGCAGTGAAAATATGTGTTTTATTAACATTCTCCTCGTCACACGGGCAACCCCCTCCCCGGGAGAGTTGAAGAAGAAATGAAATCAAACGCCGTCCCACGTGGATTCAAAACTGAATAGTTTTCTCAAAGTTCCCTCTGAATCACCTCTTAATGTTCTTTCTTCTCACGCTCACCAAAGTTTATCTCCAGTGTGGGAATTCAATTTTCACACGGGTGAGAGAGGGAAACACTGAGTGAGAATTGAAACTGTATTCACCTTGTTATCTGCCCCTTTGATTGACTGATGGGGAGGAAAATTCCTTTTTCTCAACTATCTCTCCCTACCTCGCTCAACCCTCTCTCTCCCTCTCTCAACCCTCCACCAAGGAACCTCCACGGGGCTAACTTTGAAAATAATTCTGTATAGTCCTCAGGATAATAATGTAATGGTGGTAGGAGAGATGGCAAATTTATTCTAGCCAAGGCCTTCATGAATGTTGGGGGGGGGGGGTGGAGGGAGGAAACGCAATTAGGTTCGACCAGGAAATCTCTGCCCAACTGTATGAGATGTGTACGCACACTATCACGAGCAGCGGTGACTCACACTCCTCCCAGCTCCTGTGTGAACACATGTAGATGTAAACACACTGAAACCAGCCGCACACGCCTAGAATCACATGCATGGAATGCATACGCAACCACTCTGCAGAGTTTCCCACCTCCCGGTGTACCATATATATACACGTAAGTTTCCTTTGAAACAGGCACTGGGACCCTTGTCCTATTGTGCTCTCCACCTTTTCACCCATTCCCCATTGCAGTGAAAGAGGACTTTATGGGGAACACTTTTCTCTCCTTTCACCAAGGCCTCTTACAGGAGTATAGAACTTTCCTACGGGGAAGTAACTGGGAGTGAGAGAGCAAGCTGAGACGACAGCAAGGTAGATGACTACGTGCAGCTCAAGGTGGGAAGGAAATGCTGAGGAATGAGGGTAAGAAGGAGTTGCGGGAGAAAGCACTAGGAAAGAGAAAGTTTACCTTCAGCTTAGCTTATTTAGAACTCTTAAGAGGAGCATGGTTGAAAGGGCCTCCTGGCTTGTATATGTCTTATGATGATAATAGGACCGTGAATGTACGATCTGGGGCTTTGTTGACGGGTTTTTAAGGGAGAAAATAGGTTCATTTTAAAGCTTTAGTACGGGGGAAGTGCCTTACTGGTGGGCTAGAAAAAAAAAA
>WJFA01004242.1:0-11079 GCA_009870155.1 Pseudobourletiella spinata | reverse complement strand
GCACACCCCCTATTAGGCATTAGCCCTACTGTAGCCATCCGTATACATCCAGTGTAAAGAGCTCCCAAAATAGAGTGTGCAAACACGCACGTGGACTGACGGCCACCACTTCTGCGGATGGTCATCATGATATACGAGTTATTTTATTCATTTCTCAATCACACCCGCATGCCCCTCTCAAATGGAGCAATTAAAACCCGGCCTGTAGTTTACGTCTTAATCCAATGCCCGGAACTCGGACCGTAAAATAATATAAAGGCTATATAAAACACTAATGCCGTGTGCACTTGTGTGTACCACCACCACCATCACCACCACCACAAGTTTGAAAGTCGGTCCGCCCCTACACACACAAGCCTTGTTATTACCCTTTCCCACAACAACTACAATCATAATAATTCCTCCGTGAAAAGGTGGTATGGTACTAGTGGTGGTCGTTGTCGTCGTTGTCGTTGTTGTCGTCGTCGTGGTGACACATGAGAAGCCGTCAAAGCGTGACAGAGTTCATGAGGCTTTCCCCGCGCTCCCTCCTAATACAACTAAGTAGCATACGCCAGAGAGGAGCCAAAGTATATATACATGTTCATCATTATGTGCTGTGGATTGTGGATTGTGTGTGGACTACTACTATACTACTGGGCGTCCATGTAAGCCATTTTCCGCAGACGGCAGCCCTTTCGCCTCTTCTACACCCTCTCAAATGTAACAAAACAACCACTTTTCCGTGTCACTACTCCCATTTCCCAAAATATGCCGTGGAATGAGCGTATCTTTGCACAGCCATTGGATACCACTCCCACTCCCAGCCCTCTACGTACATACTAACTTACCCGCGTCACGCCAATGCGGAGCATGTACAGATACACGGCGAAGGAAAACACACACACACACACACACACACACACACAGTCACACATACCCAACGATGCCTCAAGGACAACATGGAAAAAGTCATGGGACGGAAATGACCCCCCGGAAATTACGAGGAAATATTATCTGTGAGTAGGGTTTGCCAAACAATTTGAACAACTGCTTGTTCCCACGCTCCGTATATGCACACACACACACGCAGACGTTTGAGTGGCAGTGTCACGGGGTGGAAAAAAAACCGCATCTCTCTCTCTCTCTCTCTCCCTCTCTCCCTCTCTCGCGACATTCACAAACAGTTGTTGAAATGTAAATCAAGTTCTGGAGAAACCCTCCCACCGGAATCCTCATTTCCTTTCCTATTCCTCGGCATGCTGATCCATGGAAGCCTCCTTCCCGCAAAACTTGTCCAAGTCACCCGAGATAGAGACGCCCCTCAACCTCACCAAGGACTCCACTGGCGGATCCTCCCGAGTCCTCCCAATATCTCTGAGGGACAACAGACAACACACAGGGACAACAACACTGACCGACGTGATCTATTCTAGCCGGTAGCTAGGGAGGCAAAGTTTCTCAATAGCGTCCCCACTTCTACCGGCCCCATTACTACAAAGGATGACATATAAAAGTCAACACACAGGGACAACAACACTGACCGACGTGATCTATTCTAGCCGGTAGCTAGGGAGGCAAAGTTTCTCAATAGCGTCCCCACTTCTACCGGCCCCATTACTACAAAGGATCACATATAAAAGGACGTCCACACTAGCAATGCATACTGACTGACTGACTGAGAGCCTGCTCCAGATGTGCGTCCCCAGTCTCCGCCAATGTATAAGAGTTACAACAATAATAATACAGAGGAAAAAAACTCAACTTTTTTCCCAGAAGGAACACAGAAAAAAAAATTTGCAGATTTAGAAGAGAGAGAGAAAAAAACCTGTCTGCATACATTCCATGGTTGGGAACCGAAACCTTGGCTCCAGGATACCCCCTATAGAATACGCTCGTTCGAGATGGAATTATTATCATAATAATAATAATAACAATAATATCAGCGTGTGGGGAAACGGGAGATTACCATGACTTCCTCCTTCCTCAACTCCACACTACGATATACAGTAGCTCTGCATCTCAACCTTTTCCCTACTTTACATGGAAACACTGGTACTGGCCACGGGGAAAAAATGTAAACTCCAGCAGTACCACCACCACCACCACCACCTGAATGTTTTTCACTGCCGTATTCTCCATCTCGTCGCCGCCGCCGCCGCCGCCGGTTTCTTCCCCGCAGAAAAAATATACGGGATAACGTACATACATACTTGCATATGGATGATGGAAGACCCAGGCGATGGTTTATTCTTCCATCCCTCCAGAAGTAGTAAGTACACGTCCCTTTCAATCTCTTCGGTAGGTATAGAAGTTCCATTTTTCATCGCAAACTATTAGTAAATGCGTATAATCCATCCATGAATGCTCATGCATACCCTCCTCGCCTCCACATGTTATCTCTTATCCCAGTGGATCATCATCAGAGGCATATCGAAGAAGAGCAAAAGGAATGAGATGGGAGCACGGCTTCGATTCGATTCCAATGCAAATTCTAAACCGCTCACTCACTCACTCACTCACTCAGTCGCTAATACACGACTTTATGCCAGCCGAAGGAGCACAGGAGGCCAGTTGGAGTAAGGACACAAGTAGTACACGAACGCACACAAACTCGCGTACCACATACCATCTCCATCCCACCGCATAGTTTGGATTCCGTTCCATAATACTGTGTATAAACACACACACACACACACACACACACACACACACACACACACACACACACACACACACACTTTACGGCCTTCATCACATAGTATCATCTTCATCCCCAATACTACTACCACTACTACGACGACCACATCAGCTCACAGAGTTGAACCCCCTCATCAACACACCGACATGACCACAAACTCTGATATGCTTATGAAAACTGTGTAGCTGACAAACTGATGATGAGATTTCATTCAGAGGAATTATTATTAAATACCATGAAATTTATACAGAGGGCCAACCCTGCATGAGCAAACTTGACAATAACAACAGGGACAACAACAACAACAGGAATCCGGCCACTGTATCCCAAAAGTGCAAAGACACTTTAAAGACATTGCGAGCACAGTATACAAACTGTGTGTACTGTGCATAGTGGTGGTGGAAGTAAGGACTGGCTGAGGCACAGTAGTGTGTGATGAGAGAGAGAGAGAGCGGATTCCACGAGAAATGTCGTTGATCCAGTTCATTTGTTCTTGGTAACGCATAAATTTTGAAGGCTCGAGGGGAAATACTTGTTCATTTGAGAGCCACCGATCCGTATAATCTTTTCCTCGAGTCACTCATATAATGATTCCGCAAGGAGATCCATTCAATATCTAATCTATACACAATAGGCGGAGGACCAACTACTATATACACACAGTCGTATACAGCAGACTATAACTGCAAGAAAAGATGGGAAGAATCAACAGCAGAAGTTAGCGGCAGAAGCATGGAGCAGCACAGTGCCAGGAAAACCCCTACCACAACACCTTCAGCCCACTATTAGCAGTGCACACAGACACTTTATATACACCTAATACCGACCGACCAGGCCAGTCAACTGTGCCAGCTATCATCACACACAGACACACGCACGCACACATAAGCACATAAAGATACACACACTCTCTCACACACACACACACACAAACACACACACACAAACACACACATACAAACACAGGATGCCTTTTAGCCATAGATTCACCATGCTATAACAGACGAGCATTATATATATCTCTCTCAAAGGACACGACCAAACGCCACCGATCCAACAAACATGCTCTCCCATCACTCACACACACACACACACACACACACAGGGAGCAAGTAAGTAGTGGTAGAATCCGCCCTACCCCATCAAAAACAACAATAACAAAACAACAATCTCTCTCATTCTCTCTCTCTCCCAATCTTGTTCCTCTCTCAAGTCACAATTCCAGTCCCATGTCATATCCTCCGTTCGGAGTATAGCAGGAGCAGGAGCAGCAGGAGCAGATGATGATTCGAAACAAGAAAATACTGTGAGAATTTTTTTTTCACCAATCCATCCATCCATCCATCCATCCATTTACACTAGACTCACTCACTCACTCACTCATTTACGTGTGAGAGCTCGCAGGGAAAAACTGGGATCCTTCTCATTCCCGCGGCACATTCAATGACTTGTAATCAAATAATTATTTGAACCGATTAACATCACGTAGTGATTAGCAGGGGTAAGTTACTCCAACAATCAGGAATTCTAATGACGGAGAGGCAAGGAGATGAGGAGGAGGAGGAGGAGGAGGAGGGGGAGGAGGCGCAATGAACTGGTCAACATCATTATCAAAAAATCCTCATTGTAAACCCCTCCTTGGGTGATAACACCTTCAACAATAACAACAACAACAACAACAACAACCGCAAGAACAACAGAACAGCACACGGGTTGATATCCACCATGATGACGGACGGGCAGAAAAGACTAAAAGAGACCGACAGAGAGAGAGAGAGAGAGAGAGTGGAACTCACGGGAACGAAGGGTTATACAGGAACATGGGCAAATAACTCCTATATATGCCAATCTGCATCACACGGCATAGGAGCTCACAATCATTGGAAGGAATAGCACATATATAGTAGAGAGAGAGAGAGAGAGAGAGAAGAAAACCTCCCTGTGGAATTTGTAATTGAATAAACAACGAGTTTCGTATCTCAATGGAATGTGATGTGACGCGCGGAGAGAGAATGAAGAAGGAGGATATAATACGGAGCCATGGCATTATCTCTATTCGCCTTTCTCGTATCTCCTATTCCCACAACTATGTTTATATGTATATGCATGTACACATTCGGTAAATACATATAAATGTATATACAGTGCGAAACGGAGTGAGTGACTATCTAACATGACTTGTGTTATGCGCCCAAAGTTCGGGAGGCGGCTTGAAGGGGCGGAGAAGGATATGCGATGACGACGACGACGACGACGACAACGACGACAACGACAACAACAACAGGAGGAAGGCGGAATACCCTTGATTAATATGTGACAGATTTCCCCTTTGTTTTTAATTCCGCAGCACGCTAAATACATACACATACTGGCATACCATTATAAAAAAAACTGCACGAAGATGAATGCACCATGCATGCAGCAGAGTACAACAAATGATGGTGGGGAACTGCCGGTAGATTCCTCCTGAGAAAACATGTGAAATGAGACGATGAGACGAAGAAGAAAGGGCCTTTCTGAAAGGCTCGTCGTGGTGTTAAGAGAGTCTATGTGTGGAAAAAGTGACGGCCATTTCCAATAATAAACCAAAGCGGATGGGAATGGAGTTGAGTTGATATAGGGAATGGGGAGTAATTTGTAAAAACAATATATGAAAATATCCTGTGAAAAATAAAATGGGGAAACATTGATGGCTTCTCAAGCCAAAAATGTTTCCCCATATCCACTTTTGAGACTTGTTTCACATTATTGTAGTTTTTACAGATCCCCTTGATTGCAGAGCAACTTGGAAAAAGAGCGGGAAAAGCTGAGCAGAGATATTCAAATGATGCAGGGATTTGTGTGACCTGGAGAGTGTACATAGATACTATCTGTACTATATAGATTTTTGAACAGCCGTTTTTTTTTGTAATGTGCAGTTTTTACAAGTTTCATTTCTCAATCGGGGTTTGTGGAACGTCGAGTGTGAGCAGATATACGGATTTTTTAACCAGTATTTTTCTCGTTCCAATCTACAGGTTTCCGAAGGGACATTTTTCTCGTTTGAACCTGTAGTGTGTGTGTATAGTGTCCTCAACTGACATTTTTGTGATGCGGATTGCGTAGATATTGGCGTGCGAAGGTGATATTTTTCTCGTTTGAATCCATCCAGCGTTGTCAACGGCCATTTTTGTAGAGTTGAGCCGTTAGATTTTAATACGATATTTTTCTCGTTTGAATCCACAGATTTTTCAACGGATATTTTTGTTTTGTGGACTGCGCATAAACTAGATTTTGAAGTGACACTTTTCTGGTTTCAAACCACGCATCCTTCCCTGTGCATTATATAGTAACTTGTGCTATGTGGATCTACGGCTTTGAGGTAAGATTTTTTTTTGTTTTGCTTGGATCTCGAAATCTTTTAATCGACATTTTTCCCGTTTAAATCCATAGATTTTGTGCTCCTCAAAAAAAAAAAAAAAAGAAAATTTGCAGCCCAGTAATTCTATACAATCCTCCTCCATTATCCCCTAAGCTCGTTCCTCCGGCTTGTACAATTCCAATGTCATTTGGAGATCAGTGGGAAAATCGTTTAGGAAAAACCATTTGAATCCCTATGACGATCATCGCTTATTTAACCCGCGAGCATGACAATCACCTCAAAGACTGCCTGAACAAAAGAAAAACAATCGTTTCCCCACCCAATGCATGTTATCGCTCGCTTGTACTTCACTGTTGCATAAAAGCACACACTGCCACTGCCATATCCGTGCCGACCGTGTGGCGACACAAACTAGCTGGAAAGAATTGCACTTTTGAAAAACAGCTGAAACATGAGCGGGAAGGAGCTATATGTACTGTGAGAGAGAACGGATTAGTTACTGATTCATTGGCTTTTAATTTCTGAGCATTCATGGATGACGCCAGCAGGCAGTAGGTAGGGATGAGCTTCCTGCCTTCAAAACACACACAGGCTCATTTGCAGTCAGTTCGCCACAGTGTAGTACACACAGTAGTCAATAGTATATGGTGATGAGGAGACAATCGGTGCTCCTATATATGTTCTAATAGCACACAATATCATGATGATGCGTCACACACACAGCTATATCCATCCAACTCCTCTCTCCTGAGTAAGCCTTTCAACGACCTGATAAACTGGGAAATTTGACTAGATAAGGAAAACTCAAACCATCACCATCACCACCACCACCACCAAGTACTTTGACACTAGAAAAAATTAAATTGCCTCTCCGCTGACCTGACAATATAATAAGAGAGTCGTCATAGAGAAGCTTCAGAAGAATAAGAAAGAGGAGGAGGAGGAGGAGAGAGAGAGAGAGAGGGGCATACAAGAAGAAGAAAATCACTTAGCCAACCCATTTGGTAGACTTCCCAGTAATGACAGCTCAATCTTATTCCGTAGTAGTAGTAGTAGCAGCAGCAGCAATAGTGGTAGTAGAAGTAGTAGCATAGCACTGCATGATCAGAAGGACAAGTGGAATTGGCAAGTAATAGTAGTAGTAGTAGTAGTAGTCGGTCGGAGAAGTGTACTTGTCGTAGTCTTATATAGTCGTCAGTATGAGAAGCACAGGGGAATTTAGAGTCATAAAGCGGTCACCCAGCTCGTACAGTAGTGATGAGTGAGCGGATGGAAGGAAAAAATTTAATGGAATCCACGGGACAGCTGCGCAACCCACTGTATTAGTATATTATTATATATATATATATATATGGATTGAGTACTGTGTGAGAGAGTCCATGGTGAGTTGAGCGTTGAGCCGTACGTACTATATGGGGAGACGTAAACAAATGCTCTCCAAGTTGTTTCTTCTCATCCCCACAACAACCACAAATCGGTAAGCATCTTCACGTTCCGAAGACCAATAAAACAATTCAATTGCACTCAAGCGGATGTTATTTGCTCCTCGAGTAAGTATTGTCTGGGTCTGGGCTCTCTCATCAGCAACAGCAGCAGTCAGCCAGAGACGCGTCTTGGCCATGATGTGAGCAAAGCATATTATCATCCTGCGTCGTGTGTGTGTGTGTGTGTGACTCTTAAGAAAGGGTCAGTAAGTGTGTGCAGGATGCAGGAGGGGAAGCGGGACTCATTTGGGGATTATCTCACCAATTCATCCTGACGTGATAAAGGCGTCAATCAAATCAACTCCTCCATCTTTTAACCCTCCTTAAGGGATCCATTCAATGGCAGTCTGATCACAGAATGGGAGCAGGCCATGAGATAGAGCGTGTAGAGGGAAAGTCGGCGAGGCACCTGAGAGAGAGAGGATGCTCAGCACCAAGGCGATACTATAATTCGCTTCTTCATCCATGGTTTTAACCTGACAAGTTATTTTCCATTCCATGTGCCGGTGTTGGTGTGAATATGGGAATTTTCATGGGGAGAAAGGATTTTTTTTCCTCCTCTTTCTATTTTCGAAAGGGTGGCGGCGGCGGCAGCAGCAGCAGCGGTGAAGGTGAGGTGACGATGATGATGATGATGATATGGTGGCAATGTATATACATATATGCTGTATACACTATATACTGCACAGAGGGAGACGAATTCATTCCAAATTGTTGGTCACCCCGTATGGCTCTCTCAAGTGTTTTTTCCTTGTCGCCATTTTACGACAAGCATAAAAATCAAGCTGGAGCAGTTCAAGTCCGCGTAGCCTATGTGAGCACGCAATAATCATAATAATGCATTTTGGACATATGTGCGGTGAAATTCTTGAATTTTTACGACTGTCTCGTCATTTTATTAACTCTCGCCCACACTTGCTTTTAACAAGTCTTTCAACGTATGCCTGCCTGCCTGGTTTAGAGAGCACACTATGGGATGTGCCGCATCGATACATGGAATGCTACCCATACACACTGCATACACACATGGCACAGCGGCATGTGTTATTGCATGTATGTGTGTGTGTGTGTGTGTGTATGTGTGTGTGATTGTACATATCTACGTGCATGGCTGCATGTGTACGTGTGTGTTGCAACCAAGATAATTTGAGGCATGCTAACACGCACGCATTCGTAGAGAACCTCATCCCTAACCAATGCAATAAGTTCCTCAATAACCCATAATAAGAAATTTACAAGCCGGAGCGCGGGATAATATCCTCAGGATGCAATTCACCCACAGTTCTTATAATATATGGCATCAGACAGTACGACTACTACTACGACGACGACTACAACCACCAAGAGTCTACGGGTGAAAAAAAAAACATGGACCAAGTCAAAATGAAATTCGTGGAATTCGCGCAAGAGCAAGAGCCATATTTTCACCCGACGAAGAGAGAGAGAGAGAGAGAGAGAGGGAGAGGAAACGTGTGGATATAGGATGAGACTGTATTGATGATAGTGGCGTCGGCGGTGGTGATGCAATTTTTATTGTGGCAAAAATCGTCCCTCTGTTGTAGTAGTAGTAGTAGTAGTAGTATCAGCATGAACAACATGAAGGGGAACCATAGTCACATGACTCATATGCACGGGTGGGATGACGATGATGAGTTGTAAGTTGTAACAACGATATAACGGCTTGTGCCCCCCTCATATTATGATGATGATTATTATTGTGATTATCAATGTTGGGGTTGGGAAAGCCAGTTTTAATCTGCACCTCCACACCGGCACCACTAACCACCACGAACCACGACCACTACCAATATTACCACTACCACCAGCACCACCACCGCCGCTGCCAGCCTGCCTCTGATTTGCAATGTAATCCCACAGCCATGCGATATTAGGCACATACATCCACATACACAAACATCCCCTTAGATACACACTCACACACGTCCACACATTTACACACACAAACGTCCACACATTTACACACACAAACGTCCACATATTCACACACACACGTCCACACATTTACATACATTCACACACACACATACACTACACATCGACCTGATCCCTAACTCAACACCACAAATATAAACTTACCAACTGCGACTCAATTCAAGGCTATAAGTGTTACACGGCCACGGCTGACAACCATCTTACATGCACACACACACGCGCATAGCTACTCGTTTACATCCTTGTCATCCTCATACTCTATAGACTCTATATAGCCCTCATCGTGCAAATACTCCTTGATGAGTAAAATCCGGATAACAGTGGGGGTAAAATTAGAAACTGTAGCGCGCACTGCACACTTGTGCTGGACACCGCAGTGTGACCACTGGCTGGACCTCACAGCGTTGCTCCCGTCACGTCCAGACAGTTCGGCATTATAATAATGATCATGATAATACCAGTAATGATAATAATAATAATAATAATAATAATAATAATAATTCCAAGGCGGGATACCTGGGGTGGGGTATATAATAGTAAATAATAAATGCAGTCAAAATTCATATCAATTCAAATGTATCTTCATGCCCATTCATTTGGTCAAGTCAATGCACTTCCTTAGCATTGAAAGTTTAGCACGAAACCGATAATTCTGTGAGTCCCTTTGGACGGCGCGGCGCGACGCTCTCTTCCACAGCTCTGTATAAAGTTGGTGTGTCATACACATGGATATACATGTGTGTGAATATGCTCCCCATTCCACGTACATATGTAGGCGAGAATAAATGATAATGACAGGAAACCGCCCGGAGGAATTGATTACCATAAAGTAATTAAAGTCATTCATTAGCATCCCCTAATACCTTTTATCCGATTTGGATACAATTTTCTTGATCCGCTTGCCTCCCTCTTTCCACTCACTCACNCCTTTTATCCGATTTGGATACAATTTTCTTGATCCGCTTGCCTCCCTCTTTCCACTCACTCACTCACACACACACACACACACATACAAACGCACACACACATGCTGACACGCTCACACACAAGCCAACAAACACATGCCCACAAGAGAAGCCTTAGAAGGAAGGGAAGAAAATTATTCCCCTTGTATCTAATTCCCGCGCGCTCCTGCTGCCACTCTCTGTGAAACTGGAGAAGAAGTGGGGAGGACAGGGAGGTGGTGGAAGCCCTATAGAAGCTTCCCTATAATATATACTACTTGAGAATCCAATCATCCTATGAATGAAATCCAATGTCTTCCACCATAATGGTCTTGTGTTCATTCACATCCACTTTACCTCAACTGCTCTTGCCTGCCTGCCTGTTACAAGATACTCCACACAAACGATGGACAGAGGAGACATGACAGACTTTTATGCTACATAATAATAATAATAACTTATATATACACCCTTTCCACATGTTCCTCCATTCCCCACATAAAGTCTCCTTCTCTTCTCGTCTTCCGTAACTTAAGAAATATTCTTGAAAATGCAAATAAGTCATCCGACGTCGTCGGACAACTGTTCCACCTACGACAAAATTACTACGACGACGACCATGGCCAGAACCACACGGCGGGCGGATGGAACTTGAAT
>WJFA01004241.1:0-11081 GCA_009870155.1 Pseudobourletiella spinata | reverse complement strand
CACATGCGTTTGCGCCAAGAGGTTTAGCAGTAGTAGGTCAAAATATGTCCCGTTTAAGGTAATTACTATGCTAAAGGTAATGCTAAATTACCATGTGATTTTACCAATGCACCATGTCTCCGGTACCAGTAGGCCGATCTGGCCAAGCATGGTACTAAACAAAATCTTAAAGCCTCAGCTTTCGATTGCTATCAAGATCATTGCTCTACGTTGAGCCGTTTAGGCTCTAGAGCGAAAACAAATGTGATCTATCATTACGGGACACCCTGTACAGTCAATTCTGCTTACAACAGTACCTCCGGTGACGGCTAAAATCCTACCGTTACAATAAAAATACCGTTATACGGCATAAAATTTCTACTACTGGGCCTACTGGTGAAATCTAAAATCCTACCATTATTGTGAAGAAACCGTTATAGACCGAACAGATGGTAATTCCTGTACTTCATGAACATCCACCACAACGAACCCAAAACCATTAAATTAAAACGTCCTTAACTAAAATATCGTTGGCTATTCAAGAACCGCATACTGTCCGCCTCAAATGATTAAAATACGAAAATGTAACTGGGGTTACTTATGTGCACTGGACTGCAGTAACTGGCCACGCTCTGTTACGCAGTGAGTGATTACACGCTTGACAACAATTTTTAAAAAATTATAGGTATATATCTGCCCATTTGAATTTCGCGGGGAAGACGCCTGTGTCGAATGCGATTAATCCAGCAAAACCCTCAACTTGCGCAGTAAACATCAGATATGCAGTACTCTGGTCATAAAGTAAGGCACCTTGTCATCTTGGCATATAAGAAAACGCTTCCAGCATTTTTTGCGTGATTAACTTAAATAAAAAATTCTAAACAGGAGGGTAAGCTTGGGTACATGAGGGATTGAACTGGGATTAATAGGGCATTTTACCCACCCCTACCATATACTAACTCTACAACCTTTCGCCTAGTTTCGGAAAAAATCAAATTTGAAGTTTCACCGAAATTTGGGAAAATTAACATGGGATTTCCCATACGAAATACCATGCTCCCAAGAGTCCCTTTGGTGTTTTTGGAAAAAATTACTTTTTACAAACTTTTGAAGAATGAGTTAAAAATTGACTTTTACGATGTGTAAGTATCATTAGGGATGGAAATTCGAAACATGGTGCTTAATTTTGATGAAAAAGTGTTATTTTGTGTGGAAATTATTGAGGAAGGTAAAATGTCACGAAATTTATTTCTGCGGAATTTAACATGGAATTTCCCATAAGGACTTTCATGTTCCCAATGGTACCCCTTTGGTTTTTCTCAAAAAAATTCACTTTTTACAAACTTGTTCCAGAGAGCCCGTGGGGCTACCTGGACCCTTCGCCGGATTCCCCGAAAGACCTCCGCACGAGGTCCTTCCTCTCTGGAGGCCAGAGAAGGACTGAGCTGTCCCGCATGGAGCACGCCTTTTATAGCGTCGGGCAGGGACCCCACGCGTTCTTTCTTTCCGCGACATTTTTCGTTCTAGCCATCCGATTTTAGTGGGAGGTATACCAAATGTTAGCTAATCGACTGCTCTTTAATAATTTAAATTAAAATTTGCTCTCTTGGCTCATAAAAATCCTTGTGGGAATTTCCAAGTTAAATTTCCCAGAAACGGAAGTGGTGAAATTTTAATGTTGAAAATTTTCTAAAGCAGGTGTTAGTTTGGCGAAAGACTTCAATGCCAGGGCAGGGTCGCATACCCTAATAATCCCGAGCCGATCCGTTTTGAACACCTGACGGACCCTCCTATTCAGCTACAAACCTACACTGCTTGGATTCCAGGCTACTAAAATCCATAATTTTTGGAATTTACCTATTAAGAGAACCACGTGACAGACAAGTTTTCATATAATATAACTTTAATCAGTCTACTAAACCTGAAACTTCGCAGCCATTACGAAGGGTCGTTGGATCCTGTTTAGATGCCTGAGCATCCACGCGCGGATGAATATTTTTTGAAACTTAATGCGTCCTTTCTGCTACAGCTATTTCGTGATAGCTCCTCGATTGTCGTTAGCCAAATAGCTAATTTTTCTGGCTTGTTATATCATGGTTGCCATCCCAGTCCAATTTGTGAAACATTACAGAGGCCCTTTGCTATGCTTTGAATTTGCGTGCCTTACAAAGCGTGGGCAAAGAAGCTACACTTGAGTTATCAAGGGAAAGTTCGCGTTTGCAGCAGTATACTCAATGGTCGTCTACTTTAGTGAGTGATGACTGATGACTTTGTCATGAAGTCCTCCTCGTAAGTAAAGAAAGACGTGTAGAGTCGAAGCAACTTGTTACGTAAATATTATTGGACTGTACTCTTAAGAAGGTAGTTCTACAATCGTGTTTATCGTGTGCATGATTAGTACTGTTTGAACAATTCACTGAATCAGCAGATATATTAGGAAGAACTTCGAGCTGTCTTTCCTCGGTTATTGGTTGGTTGCCAAGTACGAGATTTTAATTACAAACCGTATCCAGGCTTGTGCAGCCATTAACACTCACTGAAGAAGTTCCTGACTTTAATATTCTGTTGTAGGTGACATTTAGCACGTGCGGAATGTCAGGTGTGAAAAGGATTGCGGATCTTCGGGTAGTTGACCTGAAGCAAGAACTAGAGAAGAGGAAACTTGACAAAACTGGTGTGAAAACAGTGCTCATCGAAAGACTTTCTCAGGTATATACACCAATAGTCAATGTTGTTTTGATTTTGCTTGTTCGGAAAAGTGACACTCCCACTAACTAAGTTCACCGTAAGAGCTTATTGCTGTAATATCGAACCAGCGTTTTACAGTTAGACTTCGGCATGCCAAAAGTACTATCCGTATTGAATGTCTTTTATAAGCATTAATTTACGAATTAGCATTCTTAAACGGTTAAATACTGAAACCCCACATGTTCTGAAATTATGCCTTCAATAAGAAGCCTCAAATACTACATGACGCGTCGGTGCTTATTTTTCTGGAATCGAATATCTTCGTATGCTACTTATTGAAATAGTAAATGTGTGAGTTCGATTGCAAAGACTGGCGATGGGAATAATAACAATAACACATTCAGACTTGTGATGAGAATCTACAAAATGTATGATGCCGCATAAATACCACGGTTTCAGTGGGTAATTCGGGAACGGCGAGAGTTGTATGATGCAATAATAGCTCTTTTGTTTGAGGACGCCTTGTTTTCAATTCAACTTCATAACATGAATTATCATGAAATTTAAAGGATTCATTATTCCCATCATAATTGTATCAGCCAGGCACTTGCTGTATCATTAAATTTGCTTACTTAAGAGGACAATGAATGGTGATAGGACCAAAGGGAACGGGGTATGGGAGCGTCTGTGCAGAATTCAGATGCAAACAAGTCTCAGGGGATAGCTGTATAGAATTAAATACGGCTACAACATCAATTAATTACTCAACGCATTCCATGTTCCCATTCTCAAGATTGTATGTACGATTCAAGCTCCAGCAGTGCTTAGTATTGGTAGTTGCAATGCATAGAGAGACTAAATGATGATATTCTGTGTTACCGTGAGAATCCACAAGTCTATATGGATCCCTCCCGATCCCGAAAATCCGAATATGAATTCTTGTTAAAATTACAGTATATGTGAGACATCTGCCACGTACTATTGCTGTGATTTCCACAATTCTGGTTCATTAAAGTTAGACTTCAATAGATATGTTTGAATCGACCAGTTCAGCTCTTACTGTTTCACCAAGTTTAATTGTTTTGTTTTTCGCATAAGCAAAGACGGAATCACTTGGTTCAGTTCTTAAGGTTTTCGTTCTATGATCTATGACTTGCTATTGTTATCCCTATCCACGACATCAAATTCCCCGCATCAATTTGATTCATTTTCCTTGTTTACAATGAAGTCGTAATTTTTACTCATCAAACTTGGTGGAATTACAGTGGTAAAATTTAACATTTGAACGCAAGGGAAAGTGGCTCATTTTCTCTGCAGTGAGTTAGATCACTGAGAGTTCCTCTCCTCGAAAATTACCAAGCGTAAGCTCGCATGCACGAACCAAGAAGTTAAATGGTGAGCCAATGTATTAGTTTTACATACTAAGGAACATATTGTATGGCATATGTACTAATAAATGCAAGTTTTCTTACTTGATTCTTACTATCCCGTGATATCGATGGCGGTAGTTATTCATCCCCCCCACATCCTCATCGTTTTCTCCCGCGATAACAATTACATATTGAAATGTCTATTTTCAGGCGTTAGTGGAAGAAGGACTGAATCCGGAGGAGTATGTCTTCGAACCGTCGGAGGAGGGGAAGAAATCGCAAGGGAATGTGGGCAATTTGAATCCTCCAAAAGATCAAGGGGACGGCACTCAAAAGGGTAAATTTTCCGTTTGAGAGAGTAGAAAAATATTTTAATTTTTATTCCTAAGGCTGCAGCCTCATTATTGGATATCCATGTTGGGAGCCCCTTCATCATAAATCCCCCATCAGCTTCCTCGCAGTGGCTTATAGTCTGGGAGCTGGGAATAGAATAGAAGTGGAAGAGCCATTTTTATTCTATGTATGATCATTGAAGTACGGTACGGCGGAGGAATGACGTGAAGCATGATTCAACTACTCAATCACTTCAAAAACTGCTGTATATGTATATGTATGTGTATATGTTTTGGGAGCGGATCCTTTCGCTGGCAGAATCTGTGATGAATCTGCAGCGAAAATATCCGTTAGTAGATGATTTAAAAAAATAGAGCTCATTGGTCAAAAGATCCTGTGGTCAGAGATCACACCTCGTAGTAAGTGTCAACAGGGTCCATATCCATCATTTACTTTACCGCTGAATACAGAAACTTTGGATCCGAGTGTATCAGTCAAGATCGAGCCCCCATTGATTGAGCTGGACGGGGACGATGAAGACCAGGACGACATGTTCAATCATCATGTTGCCGGAGAGGAAGCTGATGAAGATCCTGGGACTAATGAGACGGAGATGGAAGCCCAGATGGATGGGACAGGGGCTGAGAAGGCTGAGGGGGACGAGGGACCGGCGGCGGCCGGTAATGAGGATCATGCATCTGTCGGGGAGGGTGATCAAGTAGGGGAACAAGAAGAGGAGGAAGATCGGGTTGAAGAGTATAGCGAACAGCAGCAGGGTGAAGAACAGTATGAACACGAGCAGGATGAAAATGAGGAGGTGGAGGAGGAGGAGGAACAGTACCAGGATGACCAGCAGCAAGAAGAGGAGGGAATTGATCAGGATCAGGAGGATGGAGGAGGTGAACAGGAAGAAGAGGAACATTTTGATGAGGATGAAACTACGGCTGGGAATTATGTGGATGGATTTGAAGGCGAGGGGGAAGGAGAAGAGGCAGCGGGTGAGGGGCAGGAGTTGATGGAGGCAGATGAAACTGGGACGGAGGAAAATGAGGAGAAGAATGAAGACGACGGCGACAAGCAGGTGGAAGACCCAGGAGATGTAAGAGTGGTTTCTCTTCGGAGAAAGTTTGTACACACGTAAGTACGGTGAGTGTTCTTAATTGGGGTTTTCGTGTCCTTCGGTATAGGAAACGGATCAGGATGCTCTTCATTTGACCATTGGAGAAGATGAAGAGGAAGAAAAAAATTACATTTTGAATGAGGAGGTAATGAAATGATTATTGCTGTACACGCCATTTGCATCCCTATGATATTATATCAGTATATATACGTATAGATCCTTCCTGAGTTCTGAGATTCCAACGGGTTGATATTCTGGACGATTTTTCGTTTATTCGTTTCACGTTCCCGGATGTCTGCCCCGTCCTGGAGACTCACGTGTGTCTTCATGGAGACTTCCATGTATCGTAGTAGTGTTTTCGGAGCAGAGCCTGCGAACATCGAGACAGATTCATTAGATGTCATTAGATTATTACAAATTCGCGCATGCTCTCGGAACCTCAGAACCCATGTTGGATCCTTTCCAAGTTTGGCATTTACCATCCGTGGGTAGATTTACATGGCCTGTCTTGACGTCGTGTACTGATTGCTGTAAACTGTACATAAATTTCATCTTAGCGGGAGAAGGATAAGTCGGAAGAGGTGGATGAGCAGCATGTTGATGATTCTGGAAACGAAGCTGTCCACAGTGCAGAATCTACTAAAGAGGGAAAAAATACTTCGGAGGGTTCCACGGATGTGCGAAAGACGACGACGACGACGACAAAGCCCACCAAGCGTTCTGACAATACTGCAAGGGATCCAAAAGTCAAAGCTACAGCTGTTAGTGCGGGGATGCCGAAATCCAAGAATGTGAAAACCACTGCGCAGCCACCTAAGAAGAATGAGAGTGGTAAGGAGATGAAAAGTGAGAAGCCTTCGGCCGAGAAATCTTCGAATGGGAAACCCTCTACCTCTGGAATGAAACCCAAAGTCAGTAATGAAAAGGAGAAGGACACAGCGGCTGCAGGAACCAAGAAGATTACTAGCAAGGCTCCGGTAAAGGATACGACCAAGTCCCAAGATCCCATGAAGAGGCCTGACCGTCGGGTCCCGCTGAGAACAAGTAGACCTCCAAGATTTCATGAGAAACCGCCTCGCTTGCCTCCTCCCACTCGCCCAAAGTACAGATCAAGATCTCCATCTCCTCGTGTGCGGAGAGTTACAATGTCACAGCGACAAACGCTTTCTTTTGAACAAATCAGAGTAATCAAGATACATTTTGCCCTCATGCTTACTACTATTGCTATCAACCCCTGAGCTATGTATATATATATATATATACATGTGTGTATATTTGTCTGAAAAACTCGTACGTTCCTAGACTATTCATTGGCCGTCTGCATGATTATCAAAACTGAGTAATTCATGCAGAGCTAATAATACTTGTGCCGGGGAATCAAAAAAGAATAATTTTTTTTCACAGCAGGGAATCACCACCATGTTTGCCCACAATTTTTAGTCTGTATTGTTTCGGGTTGGCTCGTAATATTTGTATTGATGTAAATCCCATGTAGGAAATGAGGGAGCGCGAGAGGCAGCGGGAGCGTGAGCGTGAGATGCATCGGAGGATCAGAGAGCGTGAGAGAAGAGAGCGCGAAGAGATTGCGCGGCAGCGGGAAATAGAACGGAGAAATGCGGAAGAACTTGCTCTGCTCGAAAGGTGAGATGATCCCTTCCGTGCATTATGTCTGTCGTCTTCATAAGTACTGACCTAAACTGATCAAGGACTAATGACTTTGCATGCTCTCAGGGAAAGGCAGAGGCTCAGGTTGGAAAGGGCCAAGATTGAGAAGGAGAAGGAAGAACTCATTCGGTTGGAACGAGAACGACAGAAAGCTGAGCGGGATCGGATTGAGCGGGAAAAAGAAGAGCTCCGTCGTGTGAAGTTGGATGAGAGACGCCACGGTCATAAAAGACCATATGAAGAGGATAGAGAAAGAGCGAGTAGTAGGGAGTACATTGATCGCAAGAAGATTCTCGTACCGGAAGTTGTTCGCCATGATCGTGTTATTCACCCAGAAAGTGCGGCCAGGTATGTTGACTTTTGAAGGACGAATTTGTAATTTGGAAGTGTACAAGCATTGGGATGTATTGAAATTTTCATATTTTCAGCGTAAGGTCAGTGGGCTCGCTGGATCGGAGAAGTAGCGATAGTGGACGTCATGATCGTGATCGACTTCCGCGGCGCCGAAGCAGGTCAAGAAGCTTCAGTCCTGGACGAGGAGGAGGGGGGGCTCGTAGAGGCATGGCACGGATTCATGTTCATGAGCGCGATGCGGATGTCAAGGATTGGCGCTATGAAGATAAATTAGGCAGAGAAAGTCATCGGAGGGAGAAGGTGAGCTGAGTAATAGATCTCGTAATAACTAGTGGGGTTGGTAAAAATCTTGATATCAAGCCTAACGCAATTTAAGTTATGTTGACGCGATCGACTTCTCAGTTGATGATGCGAGAATAAGTTTGTACTATTTGAGATCAATCCGAGTTGATTTGAAATGAACTCAACGAAGCAAATGTGGGACAGAATTTAATGTTCGTTGAGAATTTGTGCAAGCTTTTTATATATTTATTTTATAGCTCTCACATTACAGAGGCAGCCATTCGGTTGACTTGTAGAACGCGAGAGGCCTATAGCTTGATGGCGTTTGAGGGTAAACTTTGGGATATAGAAGTAGAAACTTGGGATGATGGGGCAGAATTTCCCCTTAGGCCCCTTTCAATCGCACAGTGTTAAAATTATCACCTAATAGTTGTCCGAAATAGCATTTTTCTTTGTGACATTGACAATTTAGTTGATATTTAAAATGTAAAATTGTAAAAATTAAAAGAAATGGTAGCAAACTGAAAATATTACTTTCTCAATGTGTCTCAAATCTTTCAATATTTTGAGTATATTGAACGGAGAAAAAACTGAATAATTAAGTAGTTCGGGTCGGTAATCGCTATCGTCAAGCCACGATGTACCTTGGGTCCAGCATAATTTGTACTGTGTTTTGTTATACAGGAAATTCCGAAAGATAAGCGGGCGGATGACAGGCGTGACGTCAGGATTGGGAGGGAACGCGACTTGATTGTGAATCAGTCGCCGCCAAGAGGACCATACGCCGATTATGGATCTCGTAGTGACTCTGCGCAGCATCATCGCGTCAGCAGCAGCAGCAGCAGTAGTAACTTACCAGTCATCAAGGTTCGAACTGTGGATCGTTATGAAGGTGGAAAAGGTAAGCTATTTGACAAGCCCAAATCACCCTCAAATCATTTTTTTCGAATCACGCGGATTTTAAGTCCTCCCAAAAAATTTGAACTGCGTCAATTAGCATTTGATTGCTCACTCAAGTAAATTAAATGGACCTGTTGGTACTGAAAGCCTTGTTACAGCGTGTGACGCTCCTCAAGAATTTGATTAGTTTCTCCGGTTTTCTAGTATGATGAAATACATTTTGGTACGTACAAGGTCACGAAAATTACTGGGAATGTCAGAATGTCAATATCACTTACTCATTACAAAAAATCGGGAGTTTAATCATTGTAGGGAAGCCGACTTCAGCTTTTTACTTGCTACGTGTAGTCTTTATTATATTGATGTTACCATCAATTGGGAAAATATTCATTTAAAATACCATATCGTTAATTTGACTGACATTTTACAGCCGATGTGAGCTACTCCAGTGGAAAGGAAGAAAATTGGGTAAGGAGAGCAGCCTATGGAGTTCCAGCAGCTCCTATAATCGGATCCCAGTCGTCAAGTACTCTTCCCAGCAGAGATACTTGGGCCATGGACAGAAAGTCTGATTGGTCTGCCTCGGATAGGTATGGCGAATAGTCTGAACGCATACCATGTGTATTACATTATCACCATGGGATTCATTATGGTCTTCAAATGATGCAAATATTCTTCTGTTACTTTTTCAGGCTAACGACGCGGCAATCCATAAGTGACGTTCCTGACAGGTGGGTAAGCAGCAGTGGGAGTTCACTGGGTGCAGGTGGACGTAATATAGCAATCCCTGCTGGGCACGTCGCACAATTGGTGCCAGCTCCTGCAGCCGTGTTTAATCAACATGTGAGTTCCTGATTCTAACTACTTTCCGCATACTTGTCGTACCGCTTAAGCCTGCAGAAGGTTAAGTCTTAACTCGTAGAGCTGCAGCATTCACCTTTGAATTGACAGTTTTAAATTTTAAATAAAATATGCTTGTAAAATTCAATGCTAACAGAGTATAATTCTGTATGTTGCAGGCTGGAATTAATATATCAGGAAGTCTCCCAACGCAATCATTTTCCTCTGATCGGTATGGAAGCTACAGCAACAAGCCGCCCCTTCATGTGAGGCGATATTAGTATGAAAACGGGAGGACGTCCATGATTTATGTTGCCAGTCAGATCTGATGGTGCTGCACGAGCCAAATTTTTGGATGTGAGATCTGAAATCGTCTTAGAAAGAAGCGAGTCTGTGAAGGCAGTTTGCTGTGTATTACTAATTCCTCCGACGCTGCAAAGAGCAGGAAATTAATTCTAAGCTTGTGTGATCTTCTGTCTGTGCTCTGTGCATGTAATCAACTACTTTATTGACAGGCTGTTTGGATTCGTTCTCGAAATTTTTATTTTGTCCATAATGCACCTCTGTTTGTTTCGGTATATATGAATAGATATAATCAAAATAGAGTTTTAATAGTATGCGTATGGCTCTCATATTTGTGTTTGAACACCTAAGTCTCTTGTGATTTCTCGAAAGTCGTAGTAAATAAATAAATACCGACGATGCCTACTTACAGTTATCCAACTATTTAGCAGTGTCATAGTGTCTCCAGTTCGACGAGTGATTGGTTGAAACCCACTTGCATTATCATCTTAGCTGTTTACTTTACTCCACCTCGTGCGAATCCTGTGGGACCGACTTTTGCAAGTGATTGAGATGGAGAAGTTTTAGTTCTGTCATTTGGAATCACTACCACTACGTCCCCAGTCCCTTCAACATAGGTTCACATTTCATTTCATTGTAAATTCCTTGGGTCTGTGGTGACGGGAGGCGATTATACACCCCTCTAAAAGACATTCAGATGTGATGGATATATCTGTCATCCTTGATTGAATCAACATGATACGACGCCACATGCTGCCAATTAAGCAAGTTTGTAAATTTTTTTTTGTCACAAAGGAAATAGTTCCACGCCAACGAAATGAAGGTAGGAAGTATCCTTGTCAATTCGGAAGTCACGACTGTCGTGTAGGATTCAGTTCAGAATTTGGTGAATTTAACATGACAAGGACTTTCATCCTGTGGTTTCTTATAGTGTGGGTTTAACAACAGACGAACGTGTGTGCCCAAACTGGTTGCATTATGCACTCATATAGTTCCCTGCCGTACGGGTACGCACACTATGTGCAGACATGGCCAACGTAACCGCTTGGATTGTACGGGTTAAGGTTGCGCTCCTTTTAAGGGCTGCAAGTGTCACAGTGTCCATTACGTTAATCGTCTTATTTATTGATCGTGATGATCATTCAGTGACTTGAACGAGACTTCATTCTTAGTCGCCACGACGTCCGCATTCATGTCCCCTGATTCCCATGTATAATATTCACTTCCCATACCGTTTTCATCTCGTT
>WJFA01004240.1:0-11082 GCA_009870155.1 Pseudobourletiella spinata | reverse complement strand
CCCATTTAAGCCCATGTTAAAGTTTAACATGTAAACTGTTTACGTAGGGGGTGGGTGGGTCAGAAATTCCGGAAAAATTGTTTACGTAATATGTGAACGCTCCCTAACGGCATTTTGCGTACTGTTGATTCAGTCAATGGGCCTGTTTCATATCGTTTACTTTTTCACGTGTATTAGTTTTGTAATGAATTTTGTGACGTGAAGTGTTAGCCGTGGTTGTAAGATTTTCAAAATGTTAGAATTTTAACCTAGTTAAATTTTCAAAAATTGAAAATTCGTAATTCACACTTGTGTAGGACGAAAAAACTCCATCAACACGATTGAGGATCGGAATTCGGAGTTCCGTTAAACACAAAAAACTATACAGAATCTCAATTTTTAGTTCGGTGCTCCGATTGTACGATTTATTTTATTCTATTTATTTTTATACCTAACTGGAATTGTAATTCGGGAAGACTCGCAATACTGAGACTTTCATTCACGCGTAAACGAGATTGAGTGAGATTTTTTGGTTTGGAGGATTCAGCGTGTTATTGGATCTGACTTCTCGTAAAAATGAATATTAGCAGCAAATACAATGGAATCGAATGCTACTAATCCATTAGTACGTGTGCGTGATGGCTTTTTATTTACACGTATAGTAATCATTTCAGAAGTTTAACTGTGGTTGTTGGAGAAACAGTTTGAGAAAAAAAAGTATCTGAGGTAAAACATTTTCTAAAACTGAATAATGAGTTGAAAGATGTTTTTCTCAATAAATTAGGTAACGTGAAATGTGAACCGTGGTTGTAAAGTTTTTAACGTAGTTAAATTCAGGATTTACAGCTCACCAAGAAACAATGCGATTCAAAGTTCTGTAGGATGAAAAAACTTGATTACGAAGCAGTAATCGGAGTTCCATGGGGAGTAAAACGCGATTTAGAAACACAATTCGGAGTTCTGTTAATTCACGAAAATGATTCAGCGTTTCGATACTTAGTTCGCCACTGAATAAAACCAATTCCTTGCCAAAATTCAAAGCTGGCAAGCATAACGACCTGTGAATCTAGAAGGGCAGTCACGGTTAAACAAATCAAAGTTTCCAGCAACAAAAAAACCGATTCAAGACCATTAATCATAGCTCGCTGTAAAAAACATCGCGAGTTATACTTCTAGCTAAAAATTAACACGATTCAAGGTCCTTATTCATAGTTCCCTTCCAGATTGAAACACATTTTACAGGTTCAGGAATTCCGAACTATGATTTCGCAACTTCGAAATGTGAAGGAAAGTGATACAATCACAGTATAGTGCTAATACACTCTGTGTGTGCTTTACGCTGTTTCAGTTTACACGTGTAGCAATTGATTTCAGCATAGCAAGTTTCAGTGTATGTTGAACCTAAATTCACGTCAACAATGAGAATCAGCGACAACATGTGTACATGTACTGAAAGTGAACGGTGTTTGATGCCCTCAACATTAAATTTCCCGCAACACACATACGTTAATTATATGTGTAAGTCATATATTTAACAGTACGTACATTATGCCACCATGTATACCCGCGTTTAATAACCGACTCTGTCCCATATACTCATAACGAACAGCTCACACAAATGACTTGCAGAAAAACAATGCACTATATCCGTATACATATAAACCAAGGCCAGTCAATACTATCATTAGTGATCCATCACTAAGACAGTATCATCTCGTGTCTTCTAAATTCTTTCAACTCGTTCGGTTTATTGGTTTCCCCAACTACTTCTGAGGAAGGATCTCAGGAAAGATTTTCCTCCTATTGTAGAGTTTCCACAGTAACACCTCCCAGGTACGACTAAGTAGTTTGGTTAAGACAAGGCTGGGTTGAATGCGCCTTAACAAACTGAATCACGCTGTTAATTTAAAGGCCTAAACACACACACACACACTGCTCTCATTTCTCTGAACGGCGAGTGGAAAGCACAAAGGCAGATGTTAGACGTCAAAGTGTGATCCCGTTACTGTACTTGAGAACCGACCAATTTTTCTCTTCTTTCGCCTTTCATGCTATAATTCTCATTCTACAGAGGGAACTAAAATTGATTCCACTAGCACTGATTCTGATATGACTAACATGAAACAGTTTAAAAATTTTACCACCACAGATGATACTCCTAGTGGGCCGGCAGCGCAAGTGTAGATTAAAGTTTTTTTCCAGTGGTACTCCTTGTGGTCTATGTCATTGAACGAATCCTAGCCGAAGAATCCATACAGCCACTTGAATTTGCGGAAGAGATTTTAGTCCTAAGTGCTCTTACTCCAAATTTTATGCATCCTTGCACCGGATGGAGCCTAGGGGGGCGTTCCGCGTCCTAGCAAGTCTTCAAATAACCTACCGTTAGGATCGTCGAGTTGGCTGCTGAATCCCAAATCTCAGTTGAAAATCTAAGAGGGTTGGTAAAGTTTCAAGTAGAATCTGCTTGCTCTACCAGATCCATCGTTCTTTCTTCCTCCACATCATCGTGTTTGCGTGAGCCTGAAGGGGCATTGATGCAAATTTGGGACCGAGACTTACAACATAAGTTGGTGATAAAATTCTTCGCGGTCACCCATGCGTACATGCTTACCTAATCTTGCTTTGAATGGGAGGTGTGTCGAGTTTGGGAAAATTTCCTCGGAGAAAAGTATCCCTTGTTAAGGATGAGCCACCAAAATCCTCCCGCTCAGGTGCATTTTCTGGATTTTTGGAGGGGGAGATGGGCAGGCGGTTGCCCTCGTGGTTTTGCGTTGGAACACGGTTTGGAAAATATGTGAGGCCGACAAGTGGAGGGTGGAAGCAGCTGAGGTGAGGGATGTCGTGGTGAGGGAGTGAAGCGAGTGGAGAAAGTTGTACTCATGAATGACTATCTGGCAAGAGCTTCGCTTATAGCGTGATTTCCGGGGATCAATTTATAAGGAAAGGGAGAGGAAATTGACCTTTTCTCAATCATCTTCCCCCTACAGAGCTCCAGTGTCTTGCAGCTCTATTCACTACACGCGGGACAAAAGGATTGACATATAAAACGAGCTCACTCGATCCTCCTTCCCTATCAGGAAGGGTATATGTGCGTACGCACAGTTATATATACGAATGCACGTGTACTCTCACTCAAACTCATTCCCTCCACCAGTACCTGCCACGTCCTGCTGTGAGATAATGCATTCAATAAAGCCGATCAAATGATCTTTATGGTACTGGAGCGGTGCAAGGTTTCCACGCTAGAACATCACTCCCGTGGAAAGCCGAATAGGTACTAGGCCCCACCCCATCAATATTTACGGCCGACCGTATGGATTTGTAGCCATAAAGTTTAATTGCTCATGCTAAAGTTTTCACTGGCTCACTCCGCGGCGGAGGATCTGTACTCCAACTACTAGTAGGAGGGGAAATGCGCTTTGACTTTATAGTAAAAGCCCAGCCCGATCTAGATAATTCACTAGGTTAGGAAGTTGGTGAAATGATTTCTCCGGTGGTGACGAAAGTACTCCCTTTTCCAAGGACCAGGATTGCAAGCGGAAATTGCCAGGGTATAGAACGGGGAAGAGGAAGAGGGAAAAAGTATTTACTTATGTCCATACCTCTATCGGCTTAAAAGTGAAGGATCGCCAGGGTCCATAGATGGAAGGCAAATTTAGTCGGTGATGAATTTGGAATGAAAACTTAGTCTCCGTAGAATAATTAAGTCGAGGCTCTAAATAGAGTCAATCTAATCAAATTATTTATTTACTTCTGCTTTTTTATCTCTTTAAATAGTTGATTCGGAGCAGACCGTTTCCTGGGTGTAGGAAACTAAATTATCAGCAGGCTATTTCTACTTATCACTTTGTCATATCAACCTATTCGCCTAAGGTTCGGAATCAATGTTTAAGAGAAATCAAAACATGATTAGCTCAACGAAATCTGCTAGTGACTGGAACGACGGCTCATTTTGTGCCAACAAAGATGAAAATTGGCCAATGTGTCGGAAACACACATGATAACCACATGGTGAGACTTTGGGAGATTGTTCCCTTCCCAAGTCCTTTCTGTATCAAGTCGGTTATCATGCACTATTTCACCCACGCTTTCCTCCTCCTCCTTCCGACCAAATTTCCCTGGAAATAGGAACTTGTCCCACAGCAATCAAGAGGTGAGTCATTGAATAATTCGAGAGAAATTCACGTTGGAAATCAGTGGAGGTGGGACGGTTCAATCGTCACACGTCACACTGGCGTGTACAAGTCTGTTGAGCGCTGTTGAGGGATTTGTAACTGAAGACATTTGATGGACTGACTTTGACTGGATCAACTACAGCCGAATAAAAAATGATGAGTTATGCTTGCTTTAGAATCGTGAGAAAGAGAAACAGGAATTGCGAAATTATCACACTATAAACTTATCGTGGTATTTAGGAATGAGAAAGTGCGTCTGAATTTGGAATTCATTATATGGCGGTGCCTTCTGCTTCGAAGTTTACTGAGAGCATAAGCCATAGGAGCCGGGGGTTTAAGTAATAGATTTTCGAGTCAAATTGCGAGCGCTATGGTACTTTATGTTGCAGGTGCATACCGACGGCTAAACTCCAAAAGCCAGCATTTTATTTTCGCCTCACCTGCAAAAACTAGCACACCCCAACTGTGAAAATTTCTAAACGCAAAACCGTCTATTTTTTCTACGCCGTGTAAAACAAAGTAAAGATCAAGTTTTAAAGAAGCCAGGAACTTTAGGAACTTCTACCTTAACATACTTTACAGGAAATACAGTCAAAATTGAATTACTTTGTGGTGTGGGTCTGAGGAATTGAGCTAGTTGTGGATATGGAAGGTTTTGACAAAACAAAAGGGGATATGGTGGGTCTTGCAATGGAGCCAAAAATGAAATGCTGGCTTTCGCAGTTTAGCCGTCAATATGCAGAAAACTGTTGGTATACGACAAAGGTCTTTCATTGGGTATTTCGAAACATTTTGCGCATTACTGATACAATTATGCTATTAAATAGCTTAATGCTATGGTTTATGCTTTCCATATTACCAGGCTCAAATTTTGGGTTGAATGATCACAGCCGAATTACCTAATTTAGAGGTTCATATGTTGTGTTAAGATTATGTCCCCACTTAAAATAAGTTTTAATTCCCTTCGTCAAAGCACTGCTTGTTGGCCAGATAGATCAAGAAAGATTCATTTTATATATCTTACTACATATTGTCCCTTCAAAACTGATAGTCTCACTCATTTATGAAAGTATTAGATGAAGACTGAGAAAATCGCACAGTTTTAGAAAATATATAGCCTATGAAGTCACGGTAAAAAGTATGAGCTTTAGTTTCCATTTGATATACATACAGTAGGACCTTGTTTATCCGGTCCGCTTTAATACCACCACACTTTAATGCGGTCATAAATTTCCCGCCGTAGGGGCCAAAGTACATGCGTAGCAATTCCCTTCATACTGGTCTTTAATGCGGTCAAAATTTCCTGGTCCCAATGTACACAAAAAACGGAAAATTGCAAATTCAAAATTTCTGAAATTTCGACAAATTCAACATCTAAAATAATCTTTTCTTAGCGCTGGTGATCACAAAGCGTGGTAAAAGTTGATTTTTGAGCAATTTCACACAAGGGATTATTTTGAGGAAGACCAAAGGGTAGACCATTGGGTGCATGAAAATCCTTATGGGAAATCCCATTGTAGGTAATTTCATAGCAATCCAGAAGGGCTTGTGCACCAAGGTGCTCGATTTTCGAATTCCTCGCAGTGTATGATCCTCCCACCGAGTACTTTATATTTCGCACTGTAGTTCAGACGTCTGTCCATTTTGGCGGGAAATACGAAATGATTTAAGGGCCTGCGGCGAAAAGCGCATAACTCCCGAACCCGTTGGGGGATTTGAGTCAGGTTTGTTTTTTACATTGAGAATTAAATTCTCTAGAAAGGTTTTTCGGTTTCTTGATACATTTCATAGTTTTTCAAAATTTCAACCCAAAGATTGAAAAAGTTCAGAATGAATTTCAAATCATCAATCATTCATCTTCGTTTCAAAATTTGGACAAAAGTATGTGAGTTACCCCCAAAACCCGGCAGAATGTCCTAGTGAATAAACACGACTCGAATCGTTCCATGCGTCCGTGAGTTATGTGCTTCATCACGTCTTATACTCATAATCATAAAAGACATATCAAGCCACTTTTAATTTTCATGGGCTACTGAAATCGTCCAACATTACATTTTCACCACCTTGAGAGCCCCTTTTCTAAAATATTACAGTTAATACAGTTTGTTATTTTTCTTCCTCCATTTCATTCACAAGAAGGTAATACATTAACCTTACGTCGCGTAGAGGTATTCAAACACCCCCAAAACTATCCACTTCCGTTCAGAAAGTTCAATTGAGACGCTCTGAAACAACAAATAAACCGGACAAATGCCGAACTTAAAGGACCTGCGATTAAAATGTGCAAGATTTGATAAAACTTCACAAATATATTGTACAAGTCGGACGCCGTCCTGAGGACGGCCACCCAACTTTTTCCCTCCCTCAGCACTGCCTATGAAGTGTGGAAATTCTAATTCACTTGTGGATCTGCATCAATTACTACTTTTAATTTGTTTAAAATCTAGTATTATAGTACCTTCATTAGTTAGTTAGGAAATCATTCCAATTTCTATAACCATTGTAGTATGCAACTAAAATGAAAATTCCGTTTAGTTTCTACAATGGACTAATCATATATTTTGATTCTGCAAAAAATCGGTCAAATAGACGGGGCCGTCCTGGCGGACGGTCTTGAATGAGTTTGTTTTCACAGCAAGCCAGTACTTCTACAGTTCAATTTATTTCTTGAAAGTACGCCATTACATAACAGTCAGGGAATATAACATATGGGACACACGCTTGCGCAAGCATAAAATTTCCGGTAAATCACAATTTCTAAAGTTCTGGTTTTCTATCTCTCTGTATCGAAATTCATGGTTCTACCACCGGATCTAGAGTTTACTCCGCAGAAAGAACTGTAAAATTCTCTCGTTATAATGAAGTTTGTCTCCGATCAAGCCAAACAAAGGCATTAAAATTGGCATCCCGAGGTCGAATTGTGCAGGGATTCAGGTAGTGATATTAACTTTAACATTGACAGGCTCCGAATTGTACCAAAATTATGACCTTTGATCAACCTATTCACTCCTGAAATTTCTATCCAAGTCGAATCCAAGGCCGAAGCCGTACTACGGAGTTGTTCCCTCCCTCAGCACTGCATACAAAGGGATATACATCTAGTTCGTTATTGGATGTGCATCATTTGACTACTTTTAATTTAGTTTTAGTCTAACGATATTTTACTCTTCGATTAATTTGGTAGGATAGGACCCGAATTCTTTTACTTTTTACAGTTTGAAACCACACGAAAATTCCTTTCAGATTATACAATTGACTAGAAACTTATTTTGTTGTCAATAACATCGGGCACGTGGACGGACGGACCTTGATGATTTGCTGTTTACTTTGTTTATTAGTCATTGATGTGCTTTTACCGCTGATCCCGGGGTAAATATTTTGTCAACATAACATAATGCCTTTCACAATTTCCAGTTTTCTGGTTTTCTATCTCTCTGAATAGTGATTCGTGGTGCCACCACCGGCTCCAGAATTTACTACGGAGAAAACATTGTAGACTTTGCCTTGTTTTAATGCAGTTTTGGCTTCGACCAAGTCAAAGACATACATTAAAATTGGCATTCTTAGGTGGAATTGAATAGAAAGTTTGGTGGTCTTAATATTTTTAACATTGAAAGCAACTCGGAATAGGGCAAAATTATGAGCTTTGACCTGACTGTTTGACATTCGCTTAAATGTCAGAGTATGAAAAATTGGGTTTCTAGTACAAAATTGCATGCAGTATCTTCTAACGCCTTTTATTTGCATGGGGTATACGGTTTGGGAATTTACTCTAAAATTGAATTTTGACCTCTTCTCTTGACCCGAGGTCAAGCTCTTACCATAATTTAATGGTCCAATCGATTACTTGGACCTTTGGCTTTCTTTTGGTGAGTTGCACAGTTTACCGCAGAAAAAAGCCGGCCATGGTGTTTATTGTGTAGCATTATGTTCGATCTATAATCCTAGGTCAAAGACATACACACAAAAGTTGGTACCATGGGGTAAAATTGTACGGGCAATATGATCATCACTTAATCAGTACTTTTTACCTTAAAAGTATAAATCGCAATCTTACCAAGAGTCTGACCTTTGACCTGGGTATTTCACTCCAGGTCAAATTTCAGAGATTTGGAAATTGCTGTGCTAGGGTAAAATTTTATAAGGAATTTCGTGGCGTCATTTGTTTTTGGGTGTGACGAACAGTTTGAAAATGCACCTTATTGTTGAACTTTGACCTGTTGCTTTGAACCTGAGGTTAAGTTTAGATGGGGATCAAAATAGGCCTTTGCTCGTCTCCATTTATTCAGCTTTCGAACGGTGTATAACATATGATTGT
Source organism: Pseudobourletiella spinata (assembly GCA_009870155.1). Classification (NCBI taxonomy): domain Eukaryota; kingdom Metazoa; phylum Arthropoda; class Collembola; order Symphypleona; family Bourletiellidae; genus Pseudobourletiella; species Pseudobourletiella spinata. Next base: position 2,610 of record WJFA01004240.1, on the reverse strand, counting down.
GCGTCAAGCAGTTCGTGAGTTTACTTGCCTCAAAGGAGAATCGACCACGCTCATTATTATATGCTTTATTTTCAATAGCAACGCACGATAATTGTTAACAAAAGAATGGAAAATTACTTTTGAAATAAATACAGTAAATAAACGATCCGTTAATCCAATTTGGGATTGTTAGATGAAAATAGTAGCCCAGTAGTCAGCTCGTGGAGATCAATAACAAGAATGATACTTTATTCAGTTTTCCGAGTCACTTATATACGGTTTCAGTCATACAGAAAAGATACGGAGTGAGATTCCAACGGTCAAGTCAAAGACTCCCCTTGAAATCCCGAAAACATAGCAATCGGTATTTCCTATTGAACTTTTGAAATCAATAACATCATAAACATGGCCTGATTTGAGTCATGCCGACTCATCACATTGTTCTATGGAGGCAACCTTTTGAGCAACCTCCGCGTCCTTCGGTGAGAGGACCGTCTTAGCACATCAATAAACTTATATGATTCTGTTTTGAGAATTTTGGAATGTTACCCAGAAAGTGTCCCAATAGCCTGACATTACTAAAGTGTCCCCTTCCTATTTTTATTTCAACAGCATGTCAGTATGGTGGGTTTCCATCAATGTCCTCACTCGTTGAATGTCTTCTCAATCGGACATACTTTTCGATTCATCGGAGGACTGATAAAGGAAGGGGGCAGTAGCCCCTATCTTTTTACGCACATGAGGAGTTTAAAACGGAATACGAAATGCTTGTATTTCGTATATGGACGCATAGTGACTATCAAAGGTGTATATTGCCGTGGCAACGGTTGCTGTGTATGTACTATCTTGGCCTCACGGTTGGTGTAGCTCTCAGCTATCTGTTCCTTGGCCGCCAGTTTTAGGTCAATCCCTCCGCATAGCTTGATCTTAAAGTCTTTCAAGCCCTTAAAGGTTTGACCCTGTAGCAGGGTCAAACCTGAGTTTCCGCATCTACTGCGTTGAGAGATGTGCTCTTCATGATTGGCGTAAATGGTTAGACCCTGCTAGAGGGTCAAACAGCTTTGAGGTCAAGCTATGCAGAGGTGGAAGTGTGGACGAACTGAAAAATCCCTCAAGAAAATCGTCATATTTTCAATTTCCAGTGATTTTTGAAAACGCCGCAAAAATCCCACCCCAGTTGTTTTAGGCAAGTTCATCAGCTTCTATCAACATTTCACGGCGTTGAATTAGGTTGGTAAGTGGATATTTCGCAAATTTTGAGATTAGATTCCAAGATCGAACACCAAAAATTACTTCAGTTTAGATAGAAATGTCCCCAAATCCGTGTGGGAGCATTTTGGAATAATTACAACGAAAACAGGCGTCAGATGAAAATTTATGCAGGCTTAAGCGTTAGTCTTCCGATATCCGAGGATCAGATTCGATAATTCTATGCGGATGGCGGATGGACACTTATCCGATTCGCACATCTTCGGATCGGATACGGATGGGACTTGTCCAGAAATGAAATCATCAGAGTTTCAGAAATTTAGGACCCACCCACCCCTAATGATGAGTTTAATATGGCGTTAAATGAGAGTCTTTAACTCACTCACTGACCCAAAATATATGGAATAGGAGGTAAGGCCTCACGGTGCGGGGGTCGCCCTCCAGCACTTCTGACGTCACCAAAATCGCTACACAATGGGGGTCGGCATCACTCAACACACGAGCGCATACGTAATCAAAACAAAATTTACTGGAAAGTCGTTTTATTTCATAATTATACAAACAAAACCCCTTGAAACCACCGCTAACGTTGCTAGACTGAATAAGGTACAATATCTATATAATAAACACCGTGGCCGACTCTCACATGCTCGGGGTAATCTCTGGAACCACTCGGCGCACAATCATGTGCCATACACCGTTCGAAAGCTAGATAAAAGGAGGCGCGCACAGGCCTATTTTGATCTCAATCAACCCTTGACCTCGGGCCAAAAACCGAGGTCAAAGTTTAAAGTAGTGGCGCATTCTACAGTCGTGCATTCCACGCCAACAAAAGGTGCTCCAGCAGATTCCTCACTTAATTATGACCCCGGTCACCAATTTTTGATATTCTACGTCTCAACTAAGGTCAGTTTTTCTGACGTGAAACTAAAAATACTGCCACCATACATCTTATGCGTATCCAACAGATATTGTTTCAAGGTTATAATAGTTACTGCAAACAAAACTTTCAAAATTGTTCGGTCGTTTTACGCCCATAACCTTACATATCTATTAACCAAGGCTTCAAGGAATCAACAGAAAAATCTTTTGAGTGTACCGGAATGTGATTTCACGGGGTCACACCTGTTACAACGAACTATCGTTATAGTGTTTCAGTTCACAATTAAACAACGGTGGGAAAAACTTTATACGCTTACTCAAAAGCATCCACAACGTGTCTTACGAGGTTAACGAGTACTCGCAGACATCCTACACAGGATCCCCTAAAAATTGTTGTGGTACTACATAATTGAGATCAATTGTGCCAAACAACTCCTCGAAGCTTCATCATTTCGTTGCATTCGTGCTGCATATCGCATACAGTGTTTCAAATTCTAATTATTATTGGTGATTTCAGATTTTGTGCTATTTTCTTTAGTT
>WJFA01004239.1:0-11082 GCA_009870155.1 Pseudobourletiella spinata | reverse complement strand
CTGAGGCAAATATTGCGATGACAGATTTCGGCTCCATCAGGCACTGTGTGGATCAATCAGAAGTCTCCTGAAATCCAAAACCGGAAAATCCGTACGGGACTGAAACGGGATTTTTCAGTTTGCACGTATCCCCCCTTTGCATAGCTTGACCTCCGACTTCGTGACAAGGGTCAACCCTGAGTTTCCACACCTATACTGCTTTGCAAGAGGTAATCTTTATGGATAAGTTCTGGGCTCTATGTAGGGTGTCGGCGGTGTGTGCCATGGCCATGTGAAAAGTGTCCCTTGTAGGCTCCTCGCAAGTAATTACAGCAAACTTAATTCGAAATTGCATGACACTTTGGAGTGTCAAGATTGGATTCACAACAAAATTTTTTCATTTTGTGTAACATTACAAATTACAAATGAACTTTTTTCCGTGTTGATTTTAACTATGCTTAGGCGAGAAAAAGATTCGACTCAGCCCAAAAATCAGTCGATTTTTTCAATTATGTGTGTTTCATGTTCCCACCTTGGTCCACGAAAGTCATGAGCGATTTGAAATGTAGAATGCAATCTATATAATTTTAAGTAGTACGCATATGTTTGGAATATTAGCGTAGTTTTTAATTTTTTGGTTTAGCTAATTAGTAGAATTTAGTTTAGTCCCTTTGGTTTGCATCAAACTGTGAAGAGTCTGAGATCTTGTCAACATTTCCTGCCGCAAATTCCAACGCGGAGTTATGCTCTCACTGCCCCAGGAGTTCTACGTGAAGGACCTGAGACTTGTGTTTCCTGAACGAAAGGCTGTTTCCTCGGCAATGGTTCGGGTGGGAGGAATATTTGGTTTACAACAAATCCACCAAACGCACAATTTTCCACAGTTTCGTGAAAACGCAACGCACTATAATGCAGGCACTCCTTGCTTTTTTCAATATAAAAAGTAAGTTTGTCGCTTGGAGTGGCATTTTCGAGTGAACTACAAACACCCAGCAGTGTCTAATGTAAATTTGTAAAATGTGCGCGGCAAAACATCGACACCGGCATCCTTTGAAACTTATCGAGCGTGCCCATTAAGAAATCCCCACCGAATGGACCACGTGCGGAAACCCAGGTTTCAACCTTCTGAAGTATCTCATAATGTGCGTGGTAAATATAGATGCAAATGGCAGGAGGTTTATGCTTACTTAACAGTGAATAATTAAGACCACTTGCGTTGACAATTAAGCTCACATAATTTTGAAGACCTGATGAAATTTCAAAGTATTGTTTAGAATTATGAAATAAATACATTTGGTTTTGAACAATTGTGTTGAACATCAGCTTTGTCGTCTGATGCCTAAGAGGTCATTTTTTCGATTTCCCATGACATTGTTGTTGTGATGTGACAACAGTGTGTAAAAAACCGAAATTGGGTGCGCATTTTCCCGTCAGCAGCATTCCAAGTTTCACAGTAATTTGGTTCAGTTTCAGCAGTCACATGGGCCATGGGGATGCTAGATAAAAGCTGCCTCAAAGAACCCTCCACCCTCTGTTCAGTGGAGCTAACCGTATGATCAATACACCGATGGACTGCGCTACAAAAAATCCGGTGACGATATCAAACAAGAGTCTTTTTTACACGTTAGTAATGCTATCATTCTACTCGGAAGCTCCTTCTTACTAACAACGCTTCTAGTTTTTAAATCTTCCAATACATTGCTGATCCAAACCGACTTGAGAACTTCACAAATATTGAGCCATGGTAGCACAAATACTACAGAACTATACGAAGGCATAACATAAGATCGTCGTTTAAGGTAGCAGTTTGATTCGATTCCCTATTAATTTTATCTGGACACATACGCTGACGCTGAGGCTACGCAGACAGCACGGAAGCTCATGTACAAGGCAATAAAATCCTTAGAAAGGTGAAGACAAATTCGGACTTGCAAAATGTTGACGGTACACTTCGATGGAAGCAAAATGACTACCTGCCAGCAAAGATGACCAACAAGCAGTCGCCAATCTTAATGCAGCTCATGGTATGAAATCATTCAAACAAGAGGTCAGATGTGCGCAGGATATCCTGAGTCTGAGTTCATGCGATAAAGTCATTATCTACTGACTCGTGGAACCCCCTGTGGGTTCATCTTCCCCGGTATCCCACCACGATGAAGTAAAATCCGTCAAACTTGTAGGTCCCGTTAACGAGGCGCGGAATGGGTCGAGTGCTTCCGCAGGGGCCTTAATATTGGGGATACTCTCAAGTTAGACATAGCTCTGCTTTGGCGGGAAAGTCGATGAGATGAGCACTCTTTCAAAGCCCCAACCACCCAACTTGCGCACACTAGTTATTACCAGTGCTAGAGATGTTCTGGTTTCCTCAAAGGCTGGGTACTCCAACGAAAAATGTCGGGGTTGAGAAAATCTCAGTTAGAAACTACTAAAATTTTGCGGATCCGATGACTACTATTAATGAGTTTGTTGCTGAATGCAAATCTTGAAATGCTGTAGCGTAGTGATGCCCATTAGTTACTTTTGTGTGGATTACCGGTTAGGCTCAGACGGTTACACATCATTGCATCTACAGGGTGTCCCAAAACGATATGTCACATTTATATTTCCTCTCATGCCCGAACGTCTCAACTCTCAACGTAGGACAACGTGTGTGGTTGCATACGAAAGCTGAGACTAAGTATTTGTTCAGTACCAGACTCGCCAAAAGCCAACACCTGGTTCCGAAGCTACCGCACGCGGTAAAAACCACATGCTATTTTAACATTATCGTAAACGGTTACCTTTCCTGCTCTTAACGCCTAAACCAGTCTCTTCACGGTGTCAATATTTCAGTAGTTTCGTGTGAGGAGTGCTGAGATTTTACCTCCGGAGGGTGGTTTCGGCATCTCTGTGGCACCTCGTCCATTGCGAGTGATTTTCACACCAAAAGTGTAATCTCTAGTAGCTTCTTGTAATTTGTTACCGATTCAGGAGGAGATAAAGCTGATCCAATAAGCAGGTCGTTTCTTTTTGTGCTGTTTGTTTTGATCACAACGACTGAACCCTTTAATAGATTTAGGCTTACACGCGGAAGAGGAGTTGGAAATATGTAATACATCTCCGATTTAACTTGAGGGCTAGTCAAATCAATGGGGAAGGCATAAATCGGAGATGTTTTTCTTAATTTTTGTAAAATTTATTTATTTTTACAAGCATTCAAACGGAAGGAACCATTCGGTGCATTAAAATCATGGAAAATCCCAAAACGAATATTAACATTCCCAATTCCCGTACTCTGAAGAGCTCCCCTGGAGAGTTGGGTTGGGACTTCAGGTAGCACCAAAAGCGATGTACGCGGATCGAATGACCAGCAAAAGACCTACCAAACGCGCTATTGCGCATGACTCGGCGCCGTACCGTTCAGGAGTTACGGGCAGGATAGGTTACTGTTTACGCTAATGTTAAAATAGCATGTGGTTTTTACCACATGTCATAACGTGGGAACTAGTCGTTCGATTTGAATCACCATGGTACCGAACAAATACTTAAAGCCTCAGCTTTCGACTAAGTCTACCATCATTGTTTTGCGTTGAGGGGTTCGGGCACCAGGGGGAAAACAAATGTGACATATCTTTTTGGGACACCCTGTAGTATATGATCCACTCCAATTGTATTGATGTTGTTTCCATCCCAGCAACCAGGATGAAGATGATATCTTCTAGTAGCAGAACCTTCAGGGTGAAAGCTGGAATTAGGATCCGTCGCCTCTTTACTTCTTTCCAGATACGCGTCTTTCAGATGTCGCCGGGTTGGCCCTTGACAAGGGTTTCCTCGTGGACGTGGATCATGCGCTTTAAAAAGACATGAATACGGGCGACAGATTTAATGCGACGTAGACGTCCCGACCACGGCGGAGCTGCAATGCATAATTTTGGGATGAAAATTCCCGGCAATTCCGTCAATCCCGTGGTTTCTCCCAAACTGAAAAATTGAAACATTAAGCTTTTCACTGTTTCCGTTAGCCACTCTATTCTTTCATCACAACATAAATCAACCACTGCTTTCGGCACGCAGAAAGTGCAGTTATAACTACAGCTAATAATCAATTCCACTTGGTTTGACCCACCTCTGGATATCATGCACGAGGTCCTCCGAATCCTTTTCATTCAATTCACACTTGGCACTCAGGAAGACGTCGACCAGAATGTTGCAGATGAGACGGTGAAAAAACCCGTGCAATAGAATCGATGCCGGTCCACTCACCTTCAACTTGCCTGCAGCATGGTCGAATTCTGCGAGAATTCGGTCTTCTAATGGCTGTGCAGAGCTGGATGTAGCAAGTTTGTAGTTTTCGCGAAAAAATAGGCGATGGTCCCAAATGTGCTCGCCGTCACTGAAATTGAGGTCTTTACGGGACATTATTAACGTTCATTTAAATGTTTTGACAAAATAGGCTCCGAGGAATGATTTCTAAGCATGTTTGATCATAAAAGAGTCGTAGAAGTGCTTCATTGAGAGGTTTTTACTCGGAGTTGAAAATGTGAAAATTTCGCAAAATACCAAAGGGGGGACCCTTTGGGACATAAAAATCCTTTCGGGAATCCCCATATTAAATTCCCCGTAGCCAGGTTTGGTACAATTTTAAAGTCTAATAATTTTTTAGTTAATTGTAAGCTTGACTGTACCTTTCCGATCTAACCCTGAATCATCGAATATCGGCATCCTTGGTCGCCCGGCAAGTGCAGATGAGTTGAAAGCCTTTCGGATGAGACGACTGTCATTGATTACCACGGTTCCGGACATGTGACCAATTAACAGGTCCAGGGTTGAATTAGAAGACACGACCTTGACGTCAATTGAAACACATCTGATGCATAAATAAACCTGACAACAGGATAAATAGATCCTCCATACAGGAAGATATCCTTGTCTGTGTGTGTTGGCGGGGTCTGTAAATGTGAGGAATTGGGTTTCGTTAAATGGAAGTGCTGTTGCTGTACTGTGTATTTCGTGTTGGATTAAAGCTGTCGAAGTATTAGTGTTGAGCACTGCGGTGGTTGGATGATGGTAGCATGTCGGTGTCAACGGAGTGCGGGAAAAGTATTGCTCTTGTCGATGTGCGGGATTAGTACGGAGAGTTAGGGTACCAACAAGGGAGGATCCCACATGTTCTTCTAGCACGGAGTTGACACTATGCGGGTTTAAGAGGTCCTGTAGGAACATTAATAACGCCAATTTCATAGGTGCAGAAATTCACGTTTGCCGGAGTCACCGACCGTCAAAGTTTTTATCACTTCGAGGCCCAAGGAGGGAGGGTACGTGTTTAGTGAAAAATCTTATGTTAAATGCCAAAAGGGTTTTCCGATTTTGGGTTTCGAGTGATGCTTGAAAAGCTGCCTAAATTGCTTCGAATTGTGTTATATGCAGACATGACGCATCGGCATGGCCTACAAACTCAATAATTTACAATTTCTGAAAAATTCACGACACTCGCATCCCAAAAGTATCATTTGATTTTTGTCCGAGACAGTAATATAGGCATTGATGGGAGTGTCCTCGAAATTCCAAACTGGAAAATCCTGGGATTTAACATAGGATTTTTTAGTGAAAACGTACACTCTTTGGTCCCGAGTGAACAAAACTTAGGCAAACTCGGGCAAACCTGATTTTCCGTACCTAGGAGTTTGTCATTATTAATGTTCCTTCATGACGTTTTAAACCCACGGACTGTCCATTCTGGGTTTTGGGACATGCGGGATCCCTCTTTTGTGAGAATTTGGGTACTTTAATTGAAATCTTGTGTACTCATTAGAAGCTCACCTACTGTATCACGAAATACATCCCTCACCTCCTTAAGAACACAAGCAATATCTCAGTTTCTGAACGAACTATTAAATATCACTGTAGAGCACCTGAAAATCCACAAACACAACCCCAAATTTGGCAGAACGACAAAAAACTTCAACACGCCTTGATCCGTTGATCAAACTCATTAATATTCATGCGCTGGAATCTGAAAAAATGGATGGTGGGAAAAACATGTTCTACTAGTAAAGTGTGATGGCAACACTTAAAGTTGCAGTCCCATTCATTTCAAGACATATTGGAGTTTGGGCGTCGATAATTTCCACAATTATTAACTCAAAGTAGTGAGATTTTGTACGGTATATCTCTGAGACACTTTACGAGGATGTTTTGAACGTCATTGTTTCGAATGCGCTGCGGTCTCATTTTGCAGTGTCAGTGTTTTTTGATTGCTTTTGGCCGGGCTCCATAAATTTCGGAACTGGATTACAAATGGAAATAAATCCTTACTTTTAGTTTGCTGCATTATCACTCTAGAGCACAAAAAAAATGGATCCAGTTCTCAAGATCGCCCACTCTAACCTCAACAACTCGACATTATTCTGATCTGTCGTTTATGTTTATGCTTCTTGCTGGAGTGACTGGGATTTTATTCACCAAACCTTTTGATTACATTACTTTGCATCACACTTTGCATAATTTTTTTTCAGTATGATTTATAATTTTTTAACGTATTACGTGCATTATTTTTATTTAGTCTTGAAGTACCTCCAGCACAACACCGATTCAATATATACTACACAACTAAAGAATTTTGCTGGTAACAGAAGGTGTTTTACTTCACCACGTACAAACTAAAATTAAGTTGTGTTTCGGACTGGTATATCTTGTTATCCCAGCTTTTTAAAATTGTAAAGGGAATCTGAAGCCAAGAAATGTTAAGGAAGCTCAAATACATCCATAACTGACCGTGGTAATACGTATGTTAAGATTAATAAAAACACATCTTACGCCACTACACAATAAAAACTAAAAAGTGAACAATTCGAAGTCCGAACAAGCTTCACACATTCCTCTTGCCACTGAGCTTATCACCAAATCCACACATTATACGAATAAGCCACGTTTTGAATTTTATCAAACGTTTTGCATGCAACTACTAAGATGGATCTCTCTACTAAGTGAAATAAGCTATTTTCGGCTTCCCCTTAATGTAAACTCCAGTATTTTCTGTTTCCAAGTTTCCCACTCGGACCGTATGTAGGCATATATTTTATACCCAGCAAACATCAAAACTCCAAGGAACTCACAGCCAACAAGTATGTAAAATATAAGTTGAACTTGGGCGTTATGCAGAACGAAATCCGTGAGTGGTTTTGTATCCGTATCATTTGCAGGTTTATATTTAACACCCAATAATCTCGCATACATCACCTTGTTAAAATCTTGCGCACAGTCCTCAGCAGCATCGAGGAAAAATGGAAGAATTCCTGCCCCATTAAGATGATCCAGCTTCAGCTTTACTATGACTGCATTAGGTCCGAGTGTAGAGAGTGAATTCAGAAACAAATCTGTCGGATTTGTCCCAAGCTGACAAAGGACTGATGGAAAAGCTCGATCTAATGCTGGTTTGATGCTTTGTAGTTCATCTGTAGTTGACATTATGGCCCTACGTGGGCTACTTGCAAAAAACGTGAAAAAAGCTCTCCAACTTTCAGTGTCGTCAGTGTGGTTAAATTTGAGAAACTCCGCCTGTTTCCGCAATTCATTAAGATATTTGTTTCGATAAAATATGTTCCTGCTCTTTTCGACTTTCAACAGGTACGTGACAACAGATCCAAGGGTGTCAGGAGCCACGAGTCTGTAATTTTTCAAATACAAATCCCTGTAGTCTTTTATCGGCGCCACTACTTTCAGACTAAGTAAAACCGACTCTATTGAGCCCATGTAGAAGTTGGACAAGAAAAGGACCACCAAGATCCAGATCAAGTACACCCACCGAAATTTCTTGGGAACACCACCGCCCTGACCTAAAAATATGCTAATTATATCAAGGGCGAAGCTAATCCCTTCAAATCGCATGAACAGCGCATAAAGTGATACAGTCGACAAAGCAATTGCGATCCAAATGTAACTGTCAAACGGTGAAAGCAGTGTGATGGGATCACCGAGAAATTCAGTGCGTGAGCCGCAGTACAGAAAGTTTGTCTTCTGCATCCAAATGACAGAGTCCTTGAACGAAGTGACCAACGTTGAGTGAATTCGAAAGGGAAGTATATAGGTTAATGACTTATCGTCTAAAGCGACATCTCTAGTTCCGAGACTACCATTCAGCCAGTGCGTGATATCAGAAAATACTTTTATATAAGGCATGTGAGCAGCCTCCGCCACCGTAGGCCTCAAGATTTCTCGCAACCCCCTTCTCGCTATCTGTGAGTATTCCAAAGCTGACTGTTGGTAAATTCCTCTGGAATCAGTGACTTGAATTAAAATTGGCCATTGGTTGTAGTTGTACCATGTTGCAAACCACGATCGAGGATGAATTGCATTTAATGCTCTCTGCCTAGCAGCGTGACTTTGAAATGATTCCTTGCCAAGGTCCACGAATACTGGCTCTAGGCAGACGAAAACATTGGCTGAGCAGAACAGCTTTACCACAATGACATCCCTGATCGATAGGGATATGGCTCCTGGATCCAAAGAAGAATGAAAATACACCAAACTTTGCACACGCTTAATAGCTCTTTGTACAAATCGTTTGGCTTCCTTGAATGCAGCCTGGGGGGTTGCCATGTCGGTGAATTTACCGATTGCCACTATCGCAAAGTATTCATGCTCCGCTTTGGGTAAATTCGAACCCACCCTTATGGGCACATATGAATCAAGGAAAGGGTGCTTCGAGCTCACAAAAATAATATGAACCATACACGTGGCACGGTGGTAGTCCCACAATCTTTTTGGGCCACGTAAAGGCCCGGTTAAAATTACTACGGGATGTTTGGGTGTTTTCCCGAGGTTACCGGTTACCACATTGTAGTGTTCTTCAGATCTGAATACAAAATTAATGATTTTATGACACGACGGAAGTAGTGAGATGTAATTCTCGAGCTGAGGAGAGCTACCTGCAATGATTTGATTGACAGCGGAAAGTGCAAGTATCACTTTCGCATGAAGCATTTTTTACGTTTATCAGAATTTGTAGTTGTGGAATATTGCTGCTATCGCAATAGTTTGACTGATACTAGAGGTAAGTGACTGATTGATGTATAAAATATTTGAACATTCTTTACCTCTTTCTGTGTCGTGATAGGTGGTTGAGACCCTGGAAATTTCCCATGGGATCCGCACAAGTCTTTTAAAACCCGAACCTTTGGGGATTCGTTTTTTTATCCAAAGGAGCTACTAACTTATTGCGTTAGGTGAAATCACGAGCAATCCATTACAGTTTATGCACAGGGATTAACAAACGATATGTATTTGCTTTCGCCTACCATTCAAAATATGACGATGACTATGCTTTTCATTTTGTGGATTTGCATAATGTTTAATTTTTAGTACATACTGTTTAACTGTTCCTCCCTACAGTCACAGTCGGGACTTACTTTGACGGTTTTTGACATGATTTTGTGTGCAAAAAATCCCCTCTACTCCTTTGTTTGCTTTCTATCGATTGTTTTAACTTTTTGTCGAGGTAAATACTCATATCTAGTTAAATACACAACTTCAATAAAAGCTTGAATAAACACTTCGTGTTTGCCGAGTTGTAACCACAGCATTATCACCAAAGTTGAAAGCAATTTTTATACTGATCTTTTTAAGCAACCAGGGGGTCCACTTCATTTCTCAGGCGTTGCCACAACCACGTCGGAACGCAATGTATTTCTCACATTGCTCTATCGGGAAGCAAATTGTGACATCAATAGCTTTGATCGCAAATTATCACGTACAGTATAACGTCATGACGAATGTCAATGTTTTTAACCGCTGTTTTCAGAAATTTACAACAGAAATGTACAGAGAAGCCTTACTGTACTGGCTCTACATCTTCCTGCTAACTCGAGCCACCGGAGTCTCGGCTTTTTCCCAAGGTTTAGCACCTTTTTCAGGTAACTGCATTTCTGAACATAGGATTGACCCTAGTAACGATTTCCTTTCCAGGCCGGTAATACTTCTGAGTTGTCGAATACCGGATTGAAGAAATAAAATACGCTAGTTTTCTGGGCTGTATAAATACATTAAAAGGGCAGCATTATTTGAACTAAAAATTTTTCGTTGTAATGATTTTTACAATCAGTGCAGTGAAACGTGTTACGCGAGTTCCATGCGAATTTACATACGATGCTAAAAAAATTACACCTGTAAAGGTTGAAAATACTGCACAGAAAAATAAAAGAAAATGCTGCCGCTGCGATCCCTTAACCACCATGAATCTAAACGAATTTGCATGGTGTTACTCATTGACATAATAACACGCGTAAGCTTATGCTCAGTTTCGAAAATCATTTATTCGGTGGTAGTAAAAAACTTTTACCAAGCTATTTGAAACTGGTTCCTACCGCATAATATGGTACTAGAATGTCTGTTTGCTTAGCTCTTTAGTTTGATTGATTAACCTTTTTGCGTTAATATGCATTTACTTTATACTTATGGGCACAATACTATGCGTTCGTCAGACTTGACGAGTCAAAACTCTTTGGGTTGGAAACTAACGGTCTCGTGAAATAGGTAGTTTGAGTATTTTGTGTTATAAAAATTTGTTCTACGTTTTTTGACAGTGTAGCGTCCATTTTAGATCTACGTTTCCTTTTATGCTCGTGGAAGGGAATGAATTTGAGGTTTTCAAGTAGTCAGATTTTGATTTTACCCAGAAAGCAAATCACAAAAAACACTTACTTATGTTTAGTATATTATGAGTTTTGAGCGCCTTACTCATTAAATAGTTTGCAAGGCATATGCCACTGGTCTGTACGGCATGGCAATAGAATTCATTGGGACTCGATGAAATCGCTAGTTGACTCTTTAAATGTTAAGTAGTTGCAACATTCCAGATGAGTGGTATATTTTACTATTACCTTCGCTTAACAATGGTAATACGTGATTTTTGCATTGCCGGACTTATCCGGCGTTTCATATACCGTACATTCTTGTTATTGGATTAATTTTCCTATGCATTAAAATAGGTTTTCCCACCTATAGATCAACGTAGCTTTTTCTAATCTATTCGAAGTTGGCTAACTTGTATCTGTGTGTCTGTATTTGGATTACTACTATTGAATCACTATCAACGGACGCATTTCGCATGCCAATGGCGCACAGTGC
>WJFA01004238.1:0-11083 GCA_009870155.1 Pseudobourletiella spinata | reverse complement strand
GGAAAGTGGTGGGCGCGCAATTTTGGTGACTAATGACACCTGAGGAGTTCCGGCGCTCCCAAGGATTCTCCCTGGGCTCGGCGGTGAGCTGGCTGCGAATGACTTCGAGTCACAGTTATGCATGCACCTGGCAAATGGGACCTCCTTGATGATTCTGGAGCCGCCAATCATTTGAACCTGTTGTTTTTGTCCAAAAATGAGAGTGTTAAACATTATAAAATTCCATTAGCATTTGTCAAAGTGACAGACACATACACGCTTATCCCGTTGCTACGTTCGTCATCAGTTCAGTTTGACTGATGTGTCCGTGTGTATATGTGTGTGTTGTTGTGACGTTGAGTTTTTTGCGAGGTTATTGGTTCCGATTGCAAGAGTGCTTTCTGTCCATGTGCAGATTTTGACACACCCAAAATATGTGGAATTTTTCCAAGTGATTTTTTGACCAAATCCCATGCTTGTTTTTTACATTTGGTTTTGTACACTGGAGAAATGGCGTGGGGGTCGGGGACCAAACGTATTTAAATAAACATGCTTTGCAATACTGACTTGACAGATTTTCCCTTTTCATTCATATGTTCGTGGTTCATGATGACATGACAAGACATGCGTGGAGGTTCGAGTGAGAATCTTATGAGTGCCATCATCGCTATCAGTTTACGCTGCGCGGCGGAATGTTATTTGTGACAGTCATAAAGTAGTTAGACTGGCGCTAAATATGCTACAAACTCAGGCACGTCAGGTCCTACACACTACTCTCTCGAAGACCCACTCGGTCAGATTTAATGAGGAGACAAGTTTTTCTATTGGATAACTGCGGCTTTATTATTCAAATGTGTGTAAAAAGAGTTGAATAGCGTGGAGAATTATGATTTAAACCCAACATTTTCCCAACTGGCTGCTGCTTCCAGATTCGCTCCTATGCTTGCGTCTTATGATAGTAATTTCTCCGTGAGTCTCGTTAACGAACTAAAACCACACAAGTTTTTCGCACAGCCAGCTGCAGGTCATACTACTGGGCTCCACTCTTTGGGACTCTTCACGGTGAATAGTGGCAAGTAAATACGTATATACGTCAAAATGAGCAGTCGTGTGTAACTTGAGGTGGAACGAGAAAAATACACGAGATGCGAGAAATTAAACTAACGCACCAAGTGTATCTAGTAAGGCCATAAATTCCAACAGCCAGTTAAACTCTGGACGTGAGCAGAGAGTCAAGTGCGCGACCTGCTCTGTGGGCAGGCTTGGGACGGGTCAGGAAAAAAATCCAGATTGCACTTGCCATTACCATCACACTTTGTTATTCGAGTCCTCCTCACTGCGGATGAGGGTGCCGTCCGTGATAGTCTAAATTAGACACGGAAATCACACAACCTTCCCCATTACATGTTAAGCATCTTCACGCCTCGCCAACAATGACGATCCTCTTCATCATCATCAGCTCTATATGCCGAGAGCACTGTCGTTTCAGTCAGTGACGTAATCAAGTTTTTTTTTGTGAAGATGACGTTGTTTATGACATGCAGAGCTCATTGTGATCACTTGTTTGAGAACAATGCTTCATTTTATTCACGGAACGAAATAATAATAATTATTCAATCCGTTGGGAGATGATCAGTTAATCTCGACATGATCCAATTGAGCGGGACAAAGGATGGGGACCGCAGTGGATAGTTTTTAGATTTTGTTGAAGGCAGCAACGTCCACGGATTGAACGTAGTCTTCAAACTCTTGGATCTGTTCCGTGAGCTCCTCAATGGATACCTTGTCATCCTCCACGACTAACATAATCTGAAGCTTGTTGATCCCGTAGCCGACAGGCACAAGTTTGGCTGGAATGGATAGAGAATCATTTTAAAATTTTGATTACGCGCCAGATTAACTGCTAAATTCTGTGGAAACTTACAGGCTCCCCACACAAGCCCATCCTTCTCAATGGACCGCACATGTTTTTCCATCTCCTTCATGTCCGTTTCGTCATCCCAAGGTTTGACATCGAGGACCACGCTGGACTTGGCAATTGGACCGGGCTTCTTGGTCTTCTTGTCGGCATACGCCTTCAGTCGCTCCTCACGAATCTTCTCCGCCTCCGCATCCTACACATGGGATCGGAAAAACAAAAAGTGAACAATGAGCTCGTTCGTGAGCAGTTGAATGACATCATGTATGAGTTGTGAGTTCATGTGCCGCATAGGTGGCAAACAAGACTGAACTGATAGCTGATGATGGGTAAAAAATACTTACAGCTTCATCGTCCGAGCCGAACAGGTCAACATCATCATCATCGTCGGCAGCAGCTGGAGCCGCGGCGGCAGGAGCGGACCCGGGGAACTTTTTCCTCAGGTCACCGAATGACTTGATGTGATTGTACCACCGGAGAGCATGGGGGAGGTCACTGCCGGGAGCAGACTTGATGGAATCAAAGGCAGCAGTGTCGGCCTGACTTGGCTGGTAGCTAAGGAATCCAAAATATGTTTAAAGGAAGATTAGAGATTTCAACACAGTTCCACTTTCCAATCTAATCATCACAGGCCGGCTATATGTGCAGTATGCTCAACATGCCTTCGTGGAAAGTTGATAGAAATTTACCCTTCGATGTAGCTCCTCTCTCTCAAATGCTCATTGAGCTTCTTGAGTCCAGCTGGTGTACTGACGTCTCCCAGAGCCATTGTGATGATGAAAAATGTAATAAAAGCTCAAAATCAGTTAAAAACTGCAAAAATTCTTTACGAAATTTGCAAGCCGGTATGTGTGCTACGGAGCGATGCGTAGAAAGACCGAGTAGAGGCGCTGCTGCGTGGACCTACGAGCATCTTGGTCTATACGCATGAAATTAGCGCGGACTACTGAACTCAGTGGCTGAGTTAAGACAGCTTCTTTATAAGTACGGCTAACATGTAAAGCAATTCAAAATCCATTTTCAAGTGTAATAGGAAATCATTCGGGCACTTGAAGACATAAAAAGCGTAAGTGAACGTAATTTAGTCGTCGGATTTATTCATATTTTGTCATGTTGAAAAATCCGAAGCGGCCCTTTTCGCACTATGTAAACGCAGAAAAAGCAAGCACAGAAAACATTTAAAGATTATACACGCATAAAATAGCAAAATGGATTAAAAGTTTGATGATCCTATTAGATTTTCTTACCCCTAATTTGAAATTACTGAGAGGTTTCCTCAAAATATTCAAACTAAACCTACACTGATTACAATGAAAGGTAAAGGGGTGGGTCAAAGCGAGGCCTATTAAAAATGGATTCGAATTCTAATGTTCCCATTATTAGAGACTGATCGTTAGACTTAATGGGAACTAGCAGCATGAATTACTCTTTAATTTTGACTCGCTAGAAATTAAGTGCGACTACTTTCTATTTCTATTCATTCGAATCCTTGTCTATTTCACTCAAATACCGGTTACCCGCCTCCAACATTGACATATTCGGGATGCTCGGATGTTTCCCATTAATTGTTATAAGCTGACTGGATTTTCAATTTTATGCGCTTAAGATATAAAATCGGTTCCCTATTTCCATGTCCATTTAATGGTCAAAATAATCAACGCTCCTTGAAATCAGTGCTTTGAAAAATACCTGCTATTGGCAATTACAAAAATAGAAATAGGAATGCTTAAGCTGGTAAATGGCAAATACAAATACAGAAATACTTGCACTTTTTATTCGTATTTCTTTTTTAAATTTGTATTTTCCAATGGTATTTGTCAAAGAAAAGGGCATTTTTTTTCAATACGAATACTCTTCCTGTAAGTATGACAAATACAAATTCAGAAATACGAGTGCTTAAGCCCAACAATGACAAATTGATTGCCCTTGCGTGATGTGAATCGAACGATAAGCCGTCAGTTCTACAATATTATTTGGACCACCAAATTTGACGGTGGACAGAGACAGAGAAGCTGGATAAAGTCGAAATTTATTACCATAGTTTGGCCTTATCTTTTGGTCTATGTTTTCGCCTTGTCTACCTGCGAACATTTCCGACTGGAAATCTTTCCAGAGTAGCGGCCATATCCAAAAAGTGGCTAGTTTAGCGCTATTCTCAGCTGCGAAGTTATACTTGAAAGTTGAATGAAGTCACGTTGGTATCATCCACAGCGAAGGCAGGAAAACTTGAATTACTTGGGATAGGAGGCAGAGAAACTTTGTAACAGACTTGTAAATTATTAATTGTAGTTTATCAAAATGATGCGAATTCCGGCTCGCCGGCTCCTCAATGTGACCCGGGTCGGGTCTTCATTGAGGACAATGTCCAGTGCTCCAGAGAAAGTTGAGGTCTTTATAGATGATAAACGAGTTTTAGTAGACCCAGGCACAACGGTTCTCCAGGTATAGTAATAATTTTGCTCGTTTTATGTAACTACACTGACATTATTTTGGGGAACCCTAAACTGTGCCTTTAAATGTGTATTCCTGCCATCCATGTAGCCCTTTCTGCCACAAGTTATTTGGTAGACCTTTACCATTGTTTCGCCATACCCTTTTAGGTTGCCGATACTGGAAATTCAGTTGTCGGCCCGGAATGCTAATCACAGGTCTATTGATCATGTGATTTCAAAATGTAATCATCAAAATGGATTCTATTTTACTGTTAACACGTTTGCACTAAAATTTTTGCATTTGCTTTACTGAAATTCACATACGTAGGAAAGTGAGGATGAGCTGTGCAAGACAAGACCCGAAATTGATTCTCAATTAAAATTTGAACCGTAGCTGAGGCGCACCCTCACGGTCGAGATCACACCCCAAGGGACTGTTAGACCTCTGAATCCTTCACATTTGTTTACATAAATCCATTCCTTTATTTGCAGGCTGCAGCGGAGGCGGGTGTTGAAATCCCTAGATTTTGCTACCATGAGAGACTCTCCATTGCTGGAAATTGCAGAATGTGTCTCGTCGAAGTTGAAAAGTCAGCGAAGGTGAGCCAAATGATTTTCCAGTCGCAAAGCAATTCCCAACCAGTGTAATTAAATAAAGTAATGCACAACTTATACTAAAAAAATTGCCCTTTTCAGCCAGTCGCTTCCTGTGCCATGCCCGTGATGAAGGGGATGCGGGTGAAGACCAACTCGGAATTGACCAAGAAAGCTCGTGAAGGAGTCATGGAATTTTTACTCGTCAACCACCCGTTAGACTGTCCCATTTGTGATCAAGGAGGCGAATGTGATCTGCAGGATCAGTCAATGACCTTCGGCTCCGACAGATCTCGATTTGAAGACATAAATTATACTGGAAAACGGTATGTTTGCTATGATCCTATAATTAGCTCAGAATTCTTTTTTGAAAAATATTTTTAAGTACTGCGCATAAGTATTACACATGAGAAAGTATCACGGTATTTGTTTTACTCATCTCAGGGCTGTTGAAGATAAATACGTCGGCCCGCTGATCAAGACGATAATGACTCGCTGTATCCACTGCACCCGCTGCATCCGTTTCGCCTCGGAAGTTGCCGGCGTGGATGATTTCGGAACGACGGGGCGGGGGTCGGACATGCAAGTGGGAACCTACGTAGAAAAAATGCTCATGTCCGAATTGTCTGGTAATGTCATTGACTTGTGCCCCGTCGGTGCACTCACTTCCAAACCCTACGCATTCACTGCCCGCCCCTGGGAGTTGCGCCGAACGGAGTCCATCGACGTTATGGATGGGATCGGGTCGAACATTGTTGTGTGCACCCGAACCGGTGAAGTTCTTCGGGTCTTACCCCGAGTTCACGAGGTAATTTAATCCGTTCCGATATCCCGTTTTGATGGCATATGAACGTGAGAATCTAATACGTGCTCAATTTTTTTCCTAACAGGATATCAACGAAGAGTGGATTTCGGATAAGAGCCGCTTTGCCTGCGACGGTTTGAAGAGACAGAGACTAACGTTCCCCATGCTGAAGAATAGCAAAGGGGAACTCATTCCATTGGAATGGGAAGACGTCCTCGTCGGAGTGGCACAGGCTTTAAGGGATGTTCGCGGTGATCAAGTTGGTGCTATCGTCGGTGGTCTTGCGGATGCAGAGGTGTGGATTTTTATGAGCTCATATTAAATATTAATGGCGGGTGGTGGAGCTCTTCTGATGTATATTACGAATTAAATTCCAGGCACTCACAGCCCTCAAAGACCTCATGAACCGACTGGACAGTGAAATTTTATGCACGGAAGAAATTTTCCCCTTGGATGGGTCCGGGACGGATCTTCGTTCCAACTACCTTTTGAACTCGAAAATTGCGGGAATTGAAGAGGCTGACGCTGTTTTATTCATCGGGACGAATCCGCGCTTTGAAGCTCCGCTCCTCAATGCCCGCGTGAGGAAGTGCTGGATCAATAATGAGCTCAGCGTGGGGCTCATCGGACCCAATGTTGACCTTACCTACGATTATCATGTGAGTGGGTCAAAAAACTCCTGGATGTCAACTTTTTTGAATTTCCCACCAGAAATATCCCGAATATTGCACGTCATTATGTGAATTTCCTACCAAAAATATCTAAAACAATACTTAAATACATTTTAATTTATTTTTTTAAATTTCAATATTTAAGTCAAATATTTTTTATTTAATTTAATTTAGATAAATTAAATAATTATTTCATTTTAAATTAAATGCAAATTAAATTATTTTTTTATTTTAAATTAAATGTAAATTAAATTAAAATTTTCGTGCACTAATAATTTCAAATTTTCAATTCCAGCACGTCGGCGACAGTGCGGATACTGTGAGCAAGTTGATCAGCGGCTCCCTGCCATTCAGCAAGGTGATCGAGTCTGCGAAAAAGCCCATCATTATCCTCGGTTCCACCGCTCTCCAGCGCCCCGACGCGGCTGTCCTCCTCTCCAAAGTCCAGCAGTACTGCCAGTCCCTCCGCGGCAAAGGCAGCGTCCCATCCGACTGGCCCGTACTGAACGTTCTCCACCGCGTCGCGTCCCAAGTGGCCGCTCTGGACCTCGGCTACGCTCCGGGCGCCCAGAAAATCCGGGATGCGAAAAACCTGAAAGTCCTCTTCAACTTGGGAGCGGACGAGGGTGTCATTTCCCGCGCCGACCTGCCCAAGGACTGCTTTATTATTTATCAGGGTACGGAACTGAATGACATTTAAAAATACTTTGCCCGCCAAATCTCACACTCACTTCTCTCAATCTCTCACAAGGTCATCACGGTGACAAAGGAGCGGAGGATGCGGATGCAATTTTACCCGGGGCAGCCTACACTGAGAAACAGGCCACATATGTCAATACGGAGGGTCGAACACAGCAAACTACGACGGCGGTGACTCCGCCCGGGATGGCCAGGGAAGATTGGAAGATTATTCGGGCTCTATCCGAGGTGCGTATTCGCCAATCCGCTATTACAGAGTTGGCTCCAGTTTATGACCCTCAGCAGCTCAAATTGAATTTATTCTCTCCGACAGATCCTGGGCATCGGCCTGCCGTACGACAACCTGAACGAGATCCGGCGGCGCATGGGAGAAATCGCCCCCAACCTCGTCAAGTACGGCGACGTGGAGGAGGCCAATTATTTCGCTCAGGCGGCGGAGCTGAGCAAGCTAGTAGATAAAAATTCCTTGGCCAAGGAGCCGATCGATGTACCTCTGAAAAAACTCGAGGACTTTTATATGACAAACTCCATTGCCCGAGCGTCGCCCACGATGGCTAAGTGCATTTCCGCCGTGAGGAAGCAACAAGAGTCAAAGTACTAGGGGAAACAACTAGCTTTAGTCCATTAGTTATTTTACTCGTAATACCGGGAATAAGACCGGAAATTTACCATCCCGTTGTCGGATATTTCCGCTCCAGTGAAATACCTTGCGGCTTTCTACCAGCAGCAAGCGGCCACACTAGCAGCAACGACGGCGGTGGCGTCAGAGGCAATGCACTTGTTTTTCGTAGTTTCAACAACAACAACAACAACAATAACAAAAAGAAAAAAATCATTATCAAACTCCTCCCCGCACTGAACATGTTGCGTCGGATGCCATGTGTAATTAATATGTGCTGTAAATGGTGGGAATAAAGATGCCGTTGAAATTGTGGGAAAATTCAAATTTTGAATGAAATAGTGATAATGATACACAAGTTTATTTCTAAGTAAATTATTCCATTTTGCACAAGATTGAAGTTCACTTTTTTAATATAATAATAATCTGGTGGAGCGGGAGATTCAAATCATCTTCCCACGGCCAGTTGGCAAGTTGATCTAAAATTCACTATTTGTCGGACACTTGCATTCTGTGTCTGTGTGTGTGTTTGTAATTACTGCTGTAATTTCGCATTTCCCTGTAATCCAGTTGCTCAAATACTTTTGACTGGTTGCAATAATGCTACTAATTACAATAATTTACGTCCACTTTTTATTTCGAAAAATCTCGTGTGGTATCAACGTGGGACCTGATAATGATGGTTCGACTTACATCCAGAGATACATACACTATATCCAGTTACTGTCCGTGACTATAGGCTAGGTCGTACTACAATTAATTTTTTTCGACGAAAAGTCTTGTCAAAATTCTAAAATATCTCCGTTATTATTTTTTTGTTGAAAATCTAACAGTTACCGTACAATGTCATTCCACAGAGTATGTCTACGTAGCGCAGTGAAGCCCACCTCTGTTGCAGGTAGGTTTATCTAACAAACTAGCTAAGCCACTAAACAACACAGTACTGTGGAAATTGACTACATTTCAGTGATATTAGTAACTTTATAATAATCTGCCGTGGCACCTAGAGACAATCTCCCATGTATACACGCTTCATTGTCACCGTACTGCTATGCAAACATTTATTCAAGTTTGTCTTACAGGCGGCATCCTTCGGGTCCTCAGCCAAAACTCTATAAAGTAAAGCCATCCGTTCCCACTCCCATTTATTTCTTCGTTCATCTGATTTATAGGGGAAGGTCCCTTACAGCCTTAAGTATACATACATGGGTATTCAGGTAGCTCTATCTCATCATATGCAATCTTTGACATGATGCCTTTGAGTATTAGTTTCAAGGTACGCCATTTACTCTGCACTGACCGCCGGAGATGCCAGTCGTGTTTCGAGGATGGGAGCATTTTTTAAATCAAGATCCAAGTGCGGAAATCCCAATATTTGGATCCGTGGAATTTGCTTTTGTGGATTCAGGGGGATTTCCCGGGCTGGACGATCCATCATTATTTGATGCCATGCCACGCTCCTGTTTGTGACATTCAATTTATTATTGCGTTATCCAGGGAACATATTTCACAACTGCTCATCCAGAAATGCACGTGCACGTATGCGCACTCAGTCAGTGACTCGCACGCGTGCATCCGCTTTAGCTCATACACAAGCACACACACTCGCTCATTTACGAAAACAAAAATTCACTAACTCTTTCACTAACTCACTAAAATATTCGGTGGCTCACTATAAAGCTCAGTGACTCACTAACTCAAATGCACAATATATGACTTGCATACTCGTTAATACTCCTGTGCACAGTTAGTGTCTCAGTAACTCACGCCCAATCATTGACTCACAAACTCACAATAATTGAGGAACTTACAGTCACCGTAAAAATTCAGTAACTCTCAAACTCAAATTGGCTCTCTTATTAACTCAATGACTCACAAACACAAATGTCGGCTGACTCATTAACTCACATCTCCACTAACTCACATTTACACATTGACTCACTAACTCACATTTCACACTCAGTGACTCACTAACTCACATTTGCCCACTCATTGACTCACTAACTTACATTTCACACTCAGGGACTCACTAACTCACATTTGCCCACTCATTGACTCATTAACTTACATTTCCCACTAATTGACTCACTAACTTATATTTCCAACTCATTGACTCACTAACTCACATTTCCCACTCATTGACTCACTAACTTACATTTCCCACTCATTGACTCACTAACTTACATTTCCCACTTATTGACTCCCTAACTCACATTTCCCATTCATTGACTCACTAACTCACATTTCCCATTCATTGACTCACTAACTCACACAATCATAAACTCACGTACACATTGACTAACTAACTCACACCGTCACTAATTCACATGTACACATTGGCTTACTAACTCACACCGTCAACTCACACGTACACATTGCATCACTAACTCACATTTCCCACTCATTAACTCACTAACTCACAGTCATTAACTTACATTTATACATTGACTCACTAACTCACAGTCATTAACTTACATTTATACATTGACTCACTAACTCACATTGTGCACTCATTGACTCACTAACTTATGCAGTCATTAACTCAAAGTTTCCCTCATTGACGCACTAACTCACATTTACCCACTGATTGACGCACTAACTCACAATGTGACTTACTCGTTACCTGGCACAAATTCAGTGGTTAGTTCACACACACCAACAGTGATTCAATTACTCAAATACATAAAAAGTGACTCACTACCTCACACTATCCGTGATTCACTCTCACCCACAAAAATGCTAGTCTCAAATTGAAGTCAGCAAAAACTACCAAACCCCCAAACCCTACCCATGTACTACTTACTACTTCACAGGGACACGTTGACATTTATGAAAATACATTGGACCACAGGCCCATATACACACCAACACACACACACACACACATTCACACGTACGCACACCGCCCTACCGAGCCTGCAAGGACCAGACCTGCAGTAAACTTCTCCAGGGCATAATGCTACCCAAGTCAACATCCCCTCATTCGTTCCCCACTTGATGTAACGGAGTCACCGCTAGTCGTGCAGAACAAATCACCCAGCCACTCTCACATACAGACTCACATCTCTCTCACTCTCTCTCTCTCTCTTTAACTCGCACAAACGTAACTCTCTCCGTAATACTATCGACTTGAAGGGAAAGGTTAAAGTTTACGACGAAATGAAAGGGACAAGTCAATACTACTCCGTCCCAGCCAACCTCCGGTGATATACTAGCATGCCCACAGCACTGTGCACTACGGGGTGGGAAGGTAGAATCCATTAGGCTTATTGACAGGGGCTGCTCGGCCGGATGTGGTGGTGGTAGTCGCAGTAGTAGTAGTCGTCGTCGTACAAGGCGTGATCCTCCGAGCAGAATTTATTCCGT
>WJFA01004237.1:0-11083 GCA_009870155.1 Pseudobourletiella spinata | reverse complement strand
TGGAGCTTTCGAATCGGTTTCTGGAGCCTTAACATCAACATCTCGAGCTTTAGACTCTACATATGCAGCTTTGGAGTCTATATATGTAACTTTAGAGTCCTCTTCTGTCTGTACACATTCTTTTTTCAAGGAATCTCCCGAAATTGCATTTACCATTGTCTCACTTGCACTCAATTCATCCTGATTTGAGGTATCTGATGACTCAGGCATTATTGGTTTCTGATTTTCTGTTTTTTCATCAGCTTCATTCGATTTAGGTACATTATCACGGGCTGCTTTATCAACGTCATTTGGAAATTCGAATCCATCCTTGTCGTCGTTATCTTTCTTTGTCAACCCAGGAGGAGCGTTAATGTCTCCAGTATGCCGGAAAAAGTGATAGGGTTTGACATGAATTAAATTTGAAGCGAAATTCCAAACATCTTCTCTATCGTCAATAATACAAACCTGTACGAGGTAAAACAAGAAAATCGATTAGACCCTCATACTAAGTCACATGGAATGAGAGCATTTTTCAACGTAAAAGCGTTAGTAAAGAACTTACCATGTGGTCACCGCGAGGAAATAATTCTTTTAAATTGGCTGTTTTAGAGTTTTGACTAAAGCATTCATCCCTAGATAATATTCTATCAGAAAAGTACTTTCTGTCCGGATCCAAATAGTGAGCAATTGTATTAGCATACTGACGTGTTCCGAAAGTACAAATATGCAACTGGAAAAAACTATTCATTTTCTCGAGAAACTCCTTAGTCCTGGGCCTTAACCTTGTATGGTACCACACTGATCCGTGGGATCTTAGTTGAAAATGGAATACGTCCTACAAACCAAATCATTATTGTTAATTTCCACTCTTTAGCAAAGCAAAAAGATAAAATTACCTCTAGATTATAAGGAACATTATCATTTGTTGTATGTATCAATGTCTGATCCAAATCCACAAGTAGAACTAGTTTCCGCTTCTTTATCAAATGCTGTTCATCAAGTTTCCCGAGCATCTGTGCCTCCTACAATAGAAATAAAATGAATACATACGATTAGCTTGAAAGACAAATCGCACGTTCTCAAATCCAGATCCCGCCATACCTCCATACTGACTTTGAGCCCAGGCACAGAATGTACCATGGCTACAGAGGCAGAATTTCCTTGGTGATCATCTAACTTCCTCAAGTCCGCACTGCAAACTCCGCACATATCGTGCAACACAATAGGATGAGTGCACTGCTCCGCAGGGTCCAAGGCGAGCAAAGGTGACCTATGCAACAACTTCAGAATTACTACAATGTCAGGCTACATCAATATCCTTCCTTCACACTTTTAATTATAGCGTTAAAACCATTTACCCCTTCGTAATGCATGATCCCTTCGGACTAAGAATTTCACGCACAACTCCTGAATCCGTTGACTTGAACTTGCATTTGATGGCAGGCTGGATTTCATCCCCATCTGTGCCGCACTCGACATACTCAAAAACGACGTTACCGGGAAACAAGCTATTCCCTTCCTTCACCTTCCAATTGACTATTTTCACGCGTTTGTCCAAGGGAAATGTCAACTGCATTTCGGAGACTCATGTAAGTTGGAAATGTCACCTGTTTGGAACGCATCCACAGTGTTCCCGGTCCTTGTAATCCTTCACACGTATTCTCTATTTTAAGCACACGTAAGATTCAAATTAGAATACTCGGTTACCTTCCACGACAAATTTCTCATGCCTAATTTCTTTACCTTGAAACGCTAGGATGACCAGTAATCCTCTGAATCTGATGAAAGGCCTCTTACTGCTTTGGTGATATTACGAATTCCGGCTTCCTCACCTGAATCGTGAGTTCCTTGCAAATCTACCTCTGCAAGACCGCCACTTTCGGGGAATAACAAACTTGCTCTCACTTACGAGTTGCCAATACCGCCAGAATCATCCCATGAATGGAATCACTGTCTTCCTTTGAGTCATTTAGATGGTCTCAGGCTCGGTGGTTACACTCGCGCGAATAATTTCGAACTCTTTCCCTCACCGTTGCGGTTTGCATATGCAATAATACACATACACTACTACACAGAAGTACGGGCTTCCTACCTGCTTTTCACAGGCTACCATTTACCAGCTAGCAATGATTACATTTGAGCCCAACATCCAAGGCTGCAGGTAAATCTGATATTGACAATTATCAGCTGGTAAATTTTAAATTAAGTTGTCAAAGTCAAATTCTTGTAACTACCTTCCTGATGCATGCCGTAAGAATTGGTCCAAATGCCGATAATACACGTTCAGTATGTGCATTGTATATACACGCCAGTAAACAGGGAGGTAATTTTCGGGGTGCCGCTTTCCTTGACGCTATATACATGTCCCAGTACAGAGAGCCAGCATGCTAGTGAGTTCCGCATAAAAACCGCAATAACAAATGCATAGAAAGTGGGTAAGATGGGTGCAGGATTAAAGTGGGTTTGCTTACGCTTCGTACCTTTTATACACAAATATGTGGATGAGTGGATCGTGTGATGATCCCAGATTCAGAGTGACGCGGTTAACGGAAAGGGGCGGGTCTAGGCATGTCCCTTGGCGAACGAGGGAAGAGAATGAGTGGAAAAACTACCGGATTTAGCGTGTATTTTTTAGATTTATAGGTTTTTGATGCTGGAAATAGAAAAGGCATTCCAATTCGCCCGCCAAAGTGGCATTTTGAGATAAACTACTTATAGTATATATATACTTTCGTAAAGCTAATTGTACCAGAGGCTTTAAATGTGACTCAAGTGTATTTTGTTATATTTGATACGTTATTTTATTAATGTTTTATTTGTGTACAATTTACAAAGGAGAAATCAGCGGTTTTGACAACAGAAAATGGTAAGATTTTCACAATTTCATAGACATTTGAATGTTGCTCAAATTGAGGAAATTCCTTTGTGACAGTAGGGAAAATTTTTGGAGATTATTCTTTGTGACAGATATGAAAACTATCTACTTTAAAATGAAAATTATTTTGATCCGTTGAGTATTAATACTGATGCTTTTTTCATATTTGTTTGATGGTCAAAGCAGCATGCTGGAAGGTCGAGAATTGTGACGGCTGGTCCGTCTGTGGGTAGCAAACGACTGGCTGACATCGACTCATCGGAAAGAAACCGCGGTGGCCGAAAGCGACGGAGAGGAGAACGTGAAGATCATCATGACGATTCACCCCCGGATGAGAGCGAGGAATTTTTGGAAGTTACAAAGGGTCAGTTTGAGTAGTTTTAACTCCAGAAATTGATACAGAAAGTGGTTCGGAAGCCAGATTTTAATAATGGTTATGGATTTTGTAGAGTGGGGTTTGTATTTCCTGAAAGAGTTGGCTGCAAAACTTGATTTTATAGATGAAAGTGGTGTTTGTGATGAGATCAAATGGAAATTAAATGAGTATTGGTGTTGTAAAATTGTATGAAGTAGAGATTAGAAGAGCCGTTTTAAAGAGATATTTTTAAACGTTTTTCAATTTCGCGGTCGGTCGGTGGAACTGGGGTAGTACTCGATCATGTAATGCCAATACTGAAATTTTTCTAGATACTCTTACAAAATCGTGCCAAATTCACCATGCTACGCCTCTTAGACGGTTTGAAACCAGAGAGAATTCGTTCAAGCGATATGGTAAAAGGTTAAAGGTGGAAATTATGGATCTTTACATCTCGAAGTCGACCAGTGTTGACGATATTGACGTTGAATGGAAGTTATATCCCAGCATTCAGACACGCGGACCCGATCGCGAGTTTAGTGCTTTTGTAATAAGTGTTTTTGGAAAAAAGTGGAGACGAGGAACAGATGAACCGGACCGAAGGTATTGTTCACTTTTTATAAGTCAGTTGACTATGGAATTGTTGTATTCTAGCAATGTTATATTGTAACCTCGTTGTTTTTTATCAATCCAGTGTACTTTCTCTAACGATATTTGTGAAGAATGGACGTACACCTACAGATTTTAATAATGAACGATTAAGCTTCCCGATTGTAATAACTCGGGGGAAAGATAAAATATTTGCTGCGATTCAGCAAAATCTCCGGCATGAATTTGGATGTTGGATCGTCCCATTTAAGAAAATAATGCCCGAGGACGTTAAAATCATAGCCGGAAACTGGTTAATCAATTCCTTCACAGAAGATTCGTTGGATATGAGATCCAGGGTGACGTTCGAATTTAGAAAAGAAGTACAGAGCAACACTGGAGAAATATCACAAATATCGAGTATCAAAGTGGAAGGAGATTTGCCAATTAAGTATATTGAACCTCATCTTAATAGGTAATCTGAAATCGTACGGTTTGCTGTATTTATATTACATTTTATCATTCAAATTCAATAATGCATTTTGTGCGTTGGCCAAGGAACGAAAACTTGAGCATTAAAAGTTAATCTCCTTTATTTTTTGGTTCAGGTACCAATCACCAGTCTTTTGCTTTAGATCTGTCATCAGAATGTGGCACGATGTTACACGTTCAGTTACTGGTGCTCTTGACTTAACAACTCCTGTAACTAAAATAAAATGCAAGAATTTTCAAATTGGATGCAATGGAAAGGTAATCTTTGTAGTTTATTGTTTAAGGTCTCTTATGTGACTTATTAATGCACAGTTTTATTATTTTCTCTTGTTATATTTCAGTTACGGGCCAAGGAAATGTCGTTAGAAATTTATTTAGAATTATTTACCTCTTTAATACGGTGCGCTGAAGAAGGCTCGGATAGGTTTACGAGACCTGTGGGTGTCGTCGAGGCCGGTAGAAGAATTGAGAGGTGAATTTGGTGTCGGTGTCCTGTGTATTTTCATACGGATCATAATCCGACGTTAAATGAATATTAAAATGTAAAAATCTACGAAAACTGTTTGTGTATTTCAAGAGTTACGAAAGTCGAAGCTTGAGACCAGTGAATTTTTGTACATTTTAAACTTGATCGTGCCCCGCAACATATAGCCATATCGTATTTAATGCTGCTATCTTAGAATCTTAAAATTATTGTCACGGAATTCGCGTATACTTTGTCATTTTTAGTTTGACTATAGATTTACACGATGTCATAGGTAGACCCAGGATTACAGGACTCCCTTTATCCATCTATAATGTAGTCCTACTATATAATTGTGCCCACGTAATCAGCTCAACTGTTGGTTCTTTGTTGCTTCAGAATCTTGACCTCCACGCCGCTCCCATTTTTGTACCCTCTATAAAAGGAAACCAACGGCTGGAAAACCACATACGTTATATTTATAGTTATCTCAGGTATCTTCATGGTTTGTTTGAGCTTTTCACGTCTTAACTTTTGTACAGAATGGCAAGTTAACCACAGTCGCTAATTTAGTAAACCAATGAGTTATAGTTCGGTGGCTAAGTCACTCATGTTATGTACCCGTTAACTATGATTGTTCTATTGACGAGCTGAATATGCTTGAATCTATATTGAATCAGATGTAATAAATGGTCTGTTCACCAAAGTACGTGGTCCCTCCCATATCCAGTATTGCGCACTGTCTTTCATTCAGTGGATCACATAATGATTGAGTGTCATATCATCTGCCATACAGTAATGCGCACCCGCCCTGCTCACAAATCCATATCAATATTTTTTTCGAATTAACCTGGACCTCGCTCATCAGCGGCTGAAGCTATCCTTATAGACGGCGTGCCCAGCATTTAAAAAAATGAAGAGCAAGTAGGAGTATCGTGATATGTATTGTCGGTGGAGCCAGAGGAAAGGCCATAGGGAAGAGTGAACCTCCCAACCGGCTTCACTGCTATGAAAGCCGGGAAGGATGCACACGCTTGCGTAAGGTGGCATTCCTCAGGGATTTTACCCGGATTGAGTATCCTCCGCTTCGCTAGGGTTACTTCATTCACATGCCGCAACACTTTCGGCTAGTGTAGTTCCACGCTTTGGTGCTTCTTCTTTATTCACTCATACGTACACAGCTCCACCGTTCACGCTCCCTCTGACTCGTGAAGAAGAGGCTCAGGTTTTTATGGATTTAGGCTTCCGTGGTGTTGTTTATAATCTATAATACAACGGAGGAAAATCCTAACAACTTACGCCTATCACACGGGTGACTATCAAACCGTCGATTGAATCCCTCCTGAACGCCCGCCCGCCCGGCGACGGCTTGTTTAGCTGTCTCCAGGACAGAGGAACACCGCTTTGTGTGGAACGTGTGTGTCGCACTCTTGATACTGGAGCACGTGGGATCTTCTATGAGACAACGTTCAAGTTGTACAGCAGCAACAACAACAAAAAAACAAGACTTTCTGTTCTCTGCTCCCACCAGCAGTGGCATTTAGGAGGGAAAGTGGATCGGAGGATCAGTTTGTTGAATCCATAACCACCCACCAATCATGTTCGCGCCCGTTCGGAGTAAGTAAAGTTCTGACGTCAAGGGGCACACGACCAGAGAATGTCGCGGAGGAAGCAAGCTAAACCACGGGCCGTACTTTTGAAACGTAAGTACACTACTTCCATTATTACTTCCCACCACGTTTCACTTCTAACCTTCACTACAGCATTCTCACCTGAGTTTTACAAGGCCCATCCACCAACCTGACCCCGTTACAGTCACTCAAGTGTGGAACCATTACGTGGCCGACGTTCTTGGCCATCACTGACTACTTACTACCTCCTCATCGGATCGGAGGTACTCTCCTTAGCGATCCTCAAATCCTAATTGCTTCATACTAATACCAGCCCCTAATTTCCAGCCTCTCAACGCCACATCGGAGGTCACTACCATTTCCGCTACGCAGGGGTCGATGCACTAATGTTCGCATTTGAGTGCATAGTCATTGCTTTGATTAATTTTAAACCCCTCCATTTACAGCCCCAGCACGATTCCGCGAGTTCCGCGGAGCGAGAGGAAATGGCTGGATGGGACACATTGTGGGAACATGTTGTGCCCAATTCAAAATCCCCCGTTCCTTCTCCTTACCCCAACCCACGGTAACCTCCAGCACTGGGGCAACATGCCCTATCAAGTTACATTATTGGATGCACTGTCCGGCACTGTCATAAAGTAGGCCCCATAACCCATATTCTCAGTACAAACCTCTCTCGGGTCATGCGTACCACATTGCCCCATGGTGAAAGTACCATGACCAGACCAACATCAGGGTGAAGATTCACTTGATGAAGACTAGTCCCTCATTTATAAAAGATAGCATTATAGCGAAATTCTCATACATGCGTTTTGGCCAAATCTCCCCAGGTAGCTGTCGTGGTGAGTAACCGTAGGAGCCCGGCTCCACACAGTCCAGAGGGTACTACCAAAATGCAGTCGGATGGGTGAATTAGGGAACGACGATGATATTTTGAACTTAAAGCGGTGGCAGGAATAGCCAAATCTGTCTCTCCCTGGGCATTTTCCCAGGGAATGCGTGGGAGAGTAAGTCATTTTGAAGCGGAGGCACTCCTAATAACTTCCCAAATGCCCAAGCTCTATGAGCATCGATTAAGGGCGGAAGAGAGTCAGGAGAGAGATGGGAACAGACAGAGAGTGAGAGAGATCCTTCCGTTTGATCCTTCCCACTTTAGAAGGCCAATTCATAATTAGTAAGGTGAGAAGATCAGCCAAATGTAAATAAGTACTTGTTTCATGGTAATTGAAACTTGAAAGGCATCGCAAGGCTGATAAAATATTCATTCCGAAAGGTTTCGCCTCCATGGTTCTAGGGGCTCAAGGTGAGTCTCCCGAACTTTGGTCATAGAAGGGAAGACATAATATATTCAATGCAAAAGGTTGGGCCAGTCGCTGCTAAGGTAAAAGGCAGAGCTGATGATGAAGATGATGATGACGAAGGAACCACGGGGTATTCCAACTTTTACACTTGCTTCCTCCACCTGACACACACACACACACACACACACGCATGCACTCGTACTACACACACATGCCTATACATACTGAACGGAAGTAGGAAAGGGTGGTACCTGAGTGTCGGGGCTCCCTGATCCAGCGCATGGAGGAGGACATGTTGGGGAGAGTAGTAGAAATGTGAAGCCATATTCAGCCCCTTCATGCATTTATGCTTTCTCACGAATGAGTTTAGTAATTAGCGGCAAGGAGGAAAAGGAATTTCTAAAGTGCTCCGGGTGTCGTACACTAATTATTCCAGGTCGGTTAATGGTCTTTCTATCAGAATTTCCATACACTTTCTTCTCCAGATAAGAGTAGACACTTTACACCGTCCGTTCCGTTGGGGAAAGACGAAGCTGATTCCGGCTCACGGACCATGTGTATACCACACTACTATGTACTACTAGCTACTACTACCACCACGAGTGACGCCGCCACCGCCGCACCGTCCGCTTCCTCCTAGTATTCCCCGTAGGAACAGAATAAACAATAGTTATGCCGGACTTAAACGGTACGGACCGACATACACTCCTCCTAATGCTGCACCACCAGCCCCGAGCCATGGGATGAAAGAGCCGTTTGGACTCGCACTAATGGTATGACAATACACTCGCGCCGAGCTCCGCAGAGCAGTCTATCCTCCTCGTTCCGGGCCGCCGTGTGAAGTCACCACCACGTCAGAAGGCTATATCATGTGCCACGTCTCTGTGGTATACAGGGAATGATCCTTTTTGTGGGAAATGAGCGAGCAAGGGCAGAAATTACCTCTCAATCTCTAGCCACTACTGGAGCTTTTTAAGATGAGAGGCATGGGGAGCGGGCGGATAGGTGGAAGATAGGAAGGGCCTGTAGTAGTGCGACATGATGCGGTCCTCTTGACTTAGACATTACATAGTAATAATAATAATAATGTTGGAGGCGAGGCTGGAGGTGAACTATGTAAGAGGTTAGTCCAAAGAGGAATGGCTAATAATTTTCATTAATAAAATATGAATAACAGACTGTAAATGAGCAGCAGTACTGAATGTGATTAGGCGCGAGTGGATACGGATGAGAGGGAGGGGACGAGGTTAACAGAAAACAGCTCGACATCTTGGTGGTGGTGGTGGTGTGTATACGCGTGTATGTCTGTGTGTGTGCACGTGTTTGTATTTATACATACGTGGAAGTAGTTGGACCATCCTTGCCCGCGGAGCAGAGCGGCTTGAAAATAAGGATTCCTCGGAAGCTGCTCCTCTCTCAAACATAGTTAGGCACAGGGCACAGATACACAAAGTGTGCATGCATACGTATGGTTGAGATATAGGGACAGGGAGAGAGAGTTGGAGAAAGGACATAATTTGAGCCTAAGAATAGGCTTTTTATCTTTCCTTTATCTCGGTCCACGATAATTCAAAGGTTCCATAGGGCATCCGAGTAAGACGCATGGACAGCATACTGCTACTATTACGATCATTATGAGTCCCGTTAGTGATGCTACCACCTGTGCAGGTTTAGCTCTCCGTGTGGTGGTGTTGGAACATTCTTAAGGACGAGAACTGTCATATAATGCATTCATTTATGAAGGGGTTTCGAAGAAAAAAGGAAGGCATTGTGCATAAATCATAATTGTGGTCTTCATACGGGAAAACCTTGGTTTTGGGCCACAGGTAGAGGCACACAGATAGAAAGTAAAGAGGGAGAGAGAGAGAGAGGCAGAGAGAGCTTTCGCCGTGCCCAGGGGTCTTTATCACGTTTGTGTATGGGTGTGCGTATATATGTGCGTGTATGTATGCATGTATAGTGTGTGGTTCGAGGAAAACCGTGGTGAAGGCGAAGTCGTGGGGAAGCGGACGAGAGGGGCATGGACATATAAGAAAGGGAAAGAGACAGGGAGAAAGCCGGAGATGAAATTGTACGACAGGGTGATGCAGTCTCTTCGGAGTTATATCTTGGGATACAGCGGGGCGGCTACTACAATGTCTCTACAGAGAGTCCGTCGTTTGTTACTCTACACATCGGCGGCGGAGAGTAACCCGGGATTCTCTGAATATAGAATGATATGGGAAAGGGGAAAGACGAAAGTTGGAGGCTTTTCTCAGTGGATTTCGGAGAGATGACGTACGGCTAGAGTAGTATGATATGAAATGTGTGAGTGTGTGTGTGTGTATGTGTGATGCGTAGTGGCCGTTATAACCCACATGTGACCATGGCCATGGCTACGGGGTTCCAATCCAGTATATAAAGTCCATTGGTGGCATGCATCTCAGTCATGCTCCTGGCTATGTGCGAACCATTTTTCGTCGGTCAAGTGGATGGTAGAAGAAAAAAGTCCAAGAGGGTCTGAGGCATTGGAGGGAGAGCGTGTGTATGTATGTGTGTGTGTGTGTGTGTCTAGAGAGAGAAAGAGAGAGTAGTGAGCGTGTGTCCCTGTCTGTCTTGTCCGTGTGGTGGTGGTGGTGCGAGAAGGAAAAGGTTTTGATGTTGATCATTGGTTATGTTGGCTTCCGTTTTGAAGGTTCAAGTGGTTCCCACTAGTCCTCCTCATCCTCCTTCGCCTCAACTCTGTACATGGAGTCTTATAGGAGTGCTCAGGAGACAGGGATACAGAGAGATGGTGAGGGAAAGAGCGAGAGAGAGAGAGAGAGAGAAAGCAATAGTGTCTGGTTCTCGGTGGAAGTCTCATTGAGAGTAGAGCGTTTATACGATACCCCTCCTCTGGACTGGGCACAACGTCAAAAATTTCTGTCGTAATTTGGACTGGCATCTCAGGGGAACTTATTTGACTGCAACTAATGGTGGGTTGCGATATCAATCCCAATTCCGTTTTTAGTCCCTAGAGACCTCTTCCAAAGCCCTGGGCTGCTGCAATGGCTCCTGTTGTAATGCTCCGTTTTCCTCCTTTATTGTTACAAGCATGCAACTCTCGACCAATGAAATCTTCCTAATAAAACGGCTCCCTTTGGCTAATGTTCTTAATAGATTCCCAATATCGACGGTGACTTTCACTTGAAATTCAAGCACACACGGGATTGTCGCCCGTGTGTGTGTGTATGTCTGTATGTGCGTGTGTGCATTTGTGGATAGTGAGTGGAAGAGTTTGCTTGTGAGTGTATGTATTTGTGGAGAGTAAGTGGAAGTGTGTGCTTGTGAGTGTATGTATTTGTGTTTGCGTGTATGTGTGCACCCCACTGGCTTTTTGTGTGAGAAACCTCGCACGTGTGCGGCTGGGTCTGTCTC
>WJFA01004236.1:0-11087 GCA_009870155.1 Pseudobourletiella spinata | reverse complement strand
AATGCCGAGTTAAAGACGAATGCTCCAGTAGCGTTTTGATCTTCTCCGCTAGTCTGAAGCACCGAGTCGTACCAGTGGTTCAGTTTCACCTGAAAACGATTCATGTTTACATTTACTGCACCGCAGATTTTTATTGGCGTAATAATAATAGCCCATTACCCCATTCACAAGCTTGATGATCAGTTCGGTTCCTCCACGAACAATATCAGCCGTTTTCCTCCCGCTGATGGCATCAGAGTTATTAGAGGTTGTGTTGACAATATCAGCAATCCGCAGGTGATTTATGTATGCCAACGGTGGAATGACGATGTCGCCCAGAAAATGAACTTCTTGTGAAAACTCAAATCTCCCATGCACCCTTTGAAGTGTGTTGTTGGGCGTTTCACTCAACAGAATATCTACAATAAATACA
The DNA here is from genome assembly GCA_009870155.1 of Pseudobourletiella spinata. NCBI lineage: Eukaryota > Metazoa > Arthropoda > Collembola > Symphypleona > Bourletiellidae > Pseudobourletiella > Pseudobourletiella spinata. The sequence goes on along the minus strand of WJFA01004236.1, from coordinate 10,675 downwards.
ATCAAAATTAAGATAGCATTAAATGACACCAGATTTTCACTGTTAGCGCATGCGCCTGACCTTGTACATCTATCCCTTCAATAGAGGGGGCATGAACTTCCTTGGCGCTCACGTTGTTTAGCTGCCAGTTACCCGTAACAACCTGCGGGATCTTACTCGAAATTTTCAGTGTACTGTTCAGGAATCTATCCCATTTAACTCCATTCAAATAACCAAGTTTCACATTCTCAGCATCCAACTTATCCACTTTGAGCCCGTTTCTGAAATCCAGTTTTCCAGTCAGCGTTCGAGACTCATTTCGTAACAAAAGATTTTTCAGCTTCTCTTCCACCTGTATCCTGCAAATTCCGTTGCTCATCTTTGAGCGCTGCTAATATCTGAGCTGGCGACATCTTCGGCACTTCTAAACACAACAAGAATTTCTGCACATAAGGCTTTCTCAGTTTAATTCTCATTATACTTACCTTCATCAGCCACAATTGGCTTTATCTGCAAATCTCCAATGTTAGTCGTATTTAGGTGCATAGTTGTCGAGATCCGAGACTCGATGGTTCCATTGTATGTAACATTTGCGCTCCTCTCGAAGTATGACATCGGCGCTCTGAACTAACCTTCGAACGTCTGGTTCGCTCTCATCTAGTGCTTTCTCTAGCTTCACCAAGCATTTTGAAACCCTGTCTTCCGGTGGCTTCTGGATGCTGAGAGCTAACAATGATGACATGGAATGAAACGAACCAGATATATTATAGCTACTGCATGCAAAATAACTGCAAATGCAAACAATGCTGACAAAGTATGCAGACCTCTCTGGTGTTTTTCAAATACTATGAAATACAATTCCAAAGTACTTTCGCCAGGTGAATTCAAAGTAATAGCAAGCTCCAACCGCTCTACTGACTTCTGACTATTTGGCGGTTTTACAGTTAATCCAGTGATAGTAAATCCTTCTGGTGCTTCATAGGTGGCGTTTGGGTAGGGTGAAAAGTGGAGAGCTTTCATTGGTGAATGTGACTCCGCGCGCGAGAAAGTGTACACCGCTGTACCGTTAGACCCAAGAATATAAGTTTCTCCGTCAGGCCCCAAAATGGAGACCATGACTATGTCGGATCCTTTAATAATCGGCAAATGCTGAAGGAATATGAAGTCGTATCCTATGGCCAGAACATAGCATTTAGCACTACACTTATTCTTCATTATTTCACATATTCTTTTCAACTTTGACCTACCACCAAAAAAGTACACTACAGCCCTATCCGCTTGCTGACCGATTATGAGGAGGTACTCGTGAAGAAACTGTGTGAAATGAAGTGCCATCGGTTCTTTGCTGTAGAGCAACTGAACTTTTTCCAGATCCTCATGGCTATCCATTCGCAGAATCTGAGTGCCTATCTGCACGCCATCATCGTGTTACATGTATAATTCAATACAAAGTAGCACCATAAAGTATTGCTCAATACCTCTACATTACCCGTAGCATCAGTTCGTTGAGAAATAGCCATGTACTGGTGACCAGCAATGACAAACGTATCTACGGCGTTAGCCCCACGGGTTTGTACCATATGGATCTCATCAAAATAGGTTCCCATCCATTTGAAAATTCTGAGAACACGGAAACCAACATTACACAACTACGGGTAGGACAAGTGTGATTTGCGAAAGGAAAATTTACGTACGGACACATGGTTATGGAATGTACTTGATTATCATGAGTGATAAGAAGATAAAGAGAGTCGTAGTAGATGAAAAACTTTGCATCCGTCACTATCCCATAGTTACGAATTCGTTGCCGGAGTACAATCCCTGAACTACCAGCTGAGGAGTAGGTGAAAAGAAATGTAAAGTCATGGCTCGCACTGGCCACCAGAATGAACAGAACTGATTTCTTTTCGATTGTCTGTATACAAAGTCAAACAGTCGTCAGTAGAGTACGCTTCACATTGTCATACAAAGATACAGACTCACGGCAACTACACGGAAGTCATCGAGCAAAGACCATCCTTTGATGAGGGTTTTTTCCACTGTAGTTCCATTAGGGTAGCTTCCATTCTCAGGACTGTGAGCCTCAATTTGGTAAATCGCATACTGCTCCAACGAATAAATACTGTCCTGAAAAATGGCAGCTGAACGACTGACTTTGTCAACCTTGAAACTGGTGTTTGTGTAGGGCCCGTAAGTCGATTTCAAATCTTCTAAAGCTACTTGGTAATACCAACTTTCCACATCTATTTCGATTCAATTACATCAGCACATATTCTTCCTTTGTATTGCAATAATGTCCGCAGTCCCTTACCTCGTCTTTCTCTGGAATGGTGTGCCACGAATGATGATGTAAGTTCCTTGCGCATCTCTAGCAGATCCTCGTTAAGAAACTGCAATATTTGTGCGTCTAAATCTTGAGCTGAAATTCTTTCCAAGTCCACCACGTTCATGAGACTGCCGCTCAGCACACATTTTGCAAAAATTGACAAGAGGACCCCACTGATAACTTCCGGGTAAAAGAATCCCATTGTGTTGCTCAGACACGGGCTCTCAGGCTAAAATGGAACCGCTTTGCTCCGCAACCCTGAACTGAAGGCTAGCAGTGCACTGGCACAAGTGGTTCCAATACGCGGAAGGCTACTTGTGCTATAACACTTTACTTGAATACCATGAGGGGTTCCGTCATGTATATGAGGTTACATCTAACCTTATTACACTTTGCATACTCGTGACCTAGGTCTGACGTCTGTCTGCAGGCTTATGCAAATTGGTTTTCCTACAGAACCATTGATCATCAGGCAGGCTTCGGCATTTCCATCATCTTCTGGGAGTTTTTCCAATGAAAATCAACAGGACTGAAGCAATATGGGATATTTATTATTGACCTCAGGAAAGAGAACACAATCTTGGTCATTAGGACACAAATGGGCGGAGGCGCAATCGAAGGCCTAACGAAAGCTATAAAGAATTGCAAGGCTATTAAAGTAATGATTAATGACCGTGCGGGAGCTGTGTATTTTTGTCAGTAGGCACGGCGATCACAAGTAATTACAGTAACGTTGTTCCCGATATTATTTCCTCGCTTTTTTCTCAGACTCAGGTTGACCCTCCGTCTTAGGCTTCTTCGAAGGTTTGGAAATTGAGCCCGGCTGTATTGCTTTCATTTTCATGTAGCTCGTTAACTGCTCGGGGATTTCGGCCAAGACCTCCTGAGCTAATTGACTCTGTGCCAGTCGCTCCATTCTTAGTTTCTTGTTCTCATAGCTGTTCGGATTAGGTGGACTTTTTGGACGAATGAGCTCTCCATTCTCATCTACAGGCCTTCCATACTCATCCACGCGGTCACTCATTGGATTCCTACTCCCTTCTTGCGATTCCATTTCCTCCATTGTCTTTCTCAATTCCTCCGAAGTGATTTCCCCCGTGGCTGACATCCAATGTCTGGCACTCCGATATGCTACAAACTGTACTATATCCCGTTGGGCTTGCTTCCGCTTATACATGAGGCGCACTGCGTCCGAGTCTAGTTCTTCCATGGCGTCAAACTCAGCTTCTCCCACCCCGATGATTATTATGGAGAGTGGTAAGACTGAAGCCTCTACAATAGCCTGTGGGGGTACAAATCGTTTTAATTAGCAGCTTTGAGATTCCTTGGAGATTTGCCGACATTGACCTGAACACTCACCTTCTTTGTATTTGGCATGTCTGAGATAACACCGTCGGTAATGATGACGAGAACGTGATAAACTTCACCAGTTTTACAACGTTTTGCCATCTCTGCTACTCCGTTTATGACTGGCGCGAAATTGGTTGGTCCGTAAAGCACAATCTTACGCAAACAATTTCTGAAATAATTGTCCAATAAATCCACTCATAATTACGGCGGAGTGACACGATAAGATAAAACATCTACAACCATAATCAGTCTAGTACCTGTAGGCGTCCATAACCCCGTCCATGCTGTTGCAGAAAGGGCTTTTGGTCAACGTGAGTGGGAAATTGTAGGATATTTCACCCGTCGGTGGGATACGGGCTCCGAACCCGTACCCCGGGAATAGCTCCGTCTCATCGTACTCTTTCAGAATATTCCCTACGGCCAGAATAGCCTGTTCGTATGGATTGGATTGACCCTCTTTTGTAGATATAAAATGGAGTGACAGCGGGTCCATGGGGTCTCCGTTTGAGCCTTTGTATGCACAAATCACAACTGGGTTGCATCATTCCATTGCTTATTTCCAGCATTATTGTACTGCTACACTTACAAGTGAAGTCAATGGCGAAGCAGCACTGGATTTGAGTCCCACTTTTTATATAGTCAACAAACGTATGGGTTGACGTCACGGAACACGAGATGATGCGGAGGAAAGACTTTTTTTTCTAAAATAAATGAAGCCGTTATTAATGAGATCCCCGCCCCGACAACGTCAGCAAGGCGGACCTCTCATACCTGGTCCGTGATTAATGGGATCCGTTCCTGCTGATCATGTTTAGTGGCTTCCATCATGTGCCGCACTGTCGTGAACGCGTGTCCCACCGGTACAATCACACCCCTGAACTTTTTCTGGAAAATCTCTATTTTGAGCTCCCGATCCAAATCGCCGGTGCAGAGGAGGCGGCAGGATATTTTTAGCACAGGCCAAACAGGACTTGATCCTTTGGACAACTTGCTCCTGTATACGACGAGGTAGCGGCCTGCACTGTTCTTTTTGGATATGGCGTAGAATAGGCGGGGTGGAAGAAAACCCCACCATGAACCACAGCTGGAACCGCCAATTTTTAAAGTCGCCTGGATGAAATCAAAATAAACTGAGGAATTTACGAGAATACTTTCTCCCACGATCCATGGGAAATGATAAGTACCTCCTCCTTTTCCGAAGCAAACTCTTCTGCGGTCAGAATCATTGTCTGTGGGATCTTTGGACCCGCTTGTTCGTGCGTCCCAGAGGCATTCAATGTGACCATTTCCAAAGTTAGACCATCATCTCCAGCCACAACTATCTGACCCAAATTTGTTTCCACATATCCCAAGCTGTCACTCATGGATAAGGCGTCAGACTCAAAGTCCACATCGTACACCTCAAACCGTAGCGGCTGAACGCGTTCAAAATAGTACGGGATGGTCACCTAATAAAAACAACAGCCCGTCAGATGAATTCACGCTGAGTAGATTTGAAAGCCCTTTGGCAAGTACATTCTGAAAAAGTAGCTCACAACGAATCGTGAGGAGGAGCCGCAATATACAGAAAATAAAGAGTGGCCCTACCTTTTTCTCAAAATCTGGATCTAGGTCATCGTAAATGATTTCCGTTCGCATGAGCTTCACCCAGGATTTGGCCCCAGCTGGTTTATTGTACACAATGCACACGGGGTCGGACTTAGAAATCAAATCTCGGTTCAGCAAATGTCTGTAGAATGGAAAGCATCCACCAATTCACGTGAAAGACTGCGCTCTCAAGCTGCTCAGAATTAATTAAGATAGGATTTTGGAATGTACCTGCATGATATTGATATCTCCATTGTGGATGTGGGGTACCCCGCCGTACCAGGGACGAAAGGTATCGGAACTGAGGGTTTACTACATTCACAAAAATTATACAAATACTTGAGTTCTTCAATGATAATTTAGGAAACCGGGTGATAAAGGCTTACTTTTTCTTGACTTGGCCTGGTTTCGGTTTAGGGTCTGCATCGGCCACTTTTTTCGTAAGCGAGAATAGCTTGGTCGGCATTTTGGCGGTTGCGGCAGTTGCACAGCTCTGAGACAGTAATGAGGAGGAAGCATGGCTATGAGGACTGTGGAGGGCAGGATATTTTCGATTTGAGTTCAGGCAACGTGTGGCCACCCTGTGGAAGGTGAGTGCGCATATTCGTGAAAGACACGGAGGGGAGAGGAGAAAGGATCCCGCTTTCCTTCTTCCGCTCTATGGAGCGGTTGCCTTAAATGTCAAAGTATAAATGACTTGGGAACAATAGGTCAGATTTATTCTTGGATAAGTCCAGGCGCTGCTAATTTATCCCTTGTTTCGCCTCCACTCAGCCAACTGGAAGTCTTAATTGGGAAGTAGCGTTTCTAGCCGACCGTAACCAATGACCTATTCATGTGCTTGCCAACCCCATTTCGGCAGCAACAGAGCATTGTGAACTTTGCGTGCACCTAACCAACGGCCGGATGATTGAATGTAATAATGGCTGCCATAAAGATCTAGAGTGTGATAAACGAGTGTGGCTGCCAGCCTTTTGTAATTTACCCCACAACCGCAAAAATAAGTTAATCGATACAGGCCGGATCTAACTCTCAGACATGTGCATGCTCATGGAATGGATCTTATGTATGCGTGGGCTTGCTTTCATCCAGACTTGCTTTCCCTGCAACTCCGGTACTGCTCAAATTTATTTCGCGTGCCACAAGTTTCGCGTACAGTTCAGTACGCGTGATTTTCTCCGCTTAAATATTTGGGCATGATTTGTAAGACTGACCTTGGTGTGGGGATAAGCTCAGGAATTACGCCTTTCCAAACATTAACCATGAGTTGGTTCTTTGTTTTGGTCCCACTTTGTTGGCATTACCTAAAATATTGATAAACTTCGTTGGTCTCTGCATCAGCGTCAAGAAAAACTACGACTTCACACCGTAATTGAGCAGCGAATGGGTAGTTTTTTGCGATTTTGCGTTTCAAGTTGAGAAATATCACGGCTACTACGCTATTTAGATGTTTACGGAATAATACTGACTGGAGTGTTCCGTACTACAAAGTGAGCAGGAGCAATTATTGACGACCTGCATCTGCACCTGTCTTTCACTGGTCTGAGTGGATATTCCCCACGATTTTGTCATTCATAGTACATTTGTATCGAATCCACAGTCCTGATCATCTTCCATACAAAAAGCTTTAAGAATAGAGAAATTATTACCCAAAAAAGTCTTGTGTTGGAGTTCTTTAAAAATTTTCTCAAGCCCAAAAATGATTAATAAATAAACCACATCTTTTCCCCTCAAAACTCAGTAATAGTGGGGCAGTCGTGATCTGCTATCTCTGCTGCCAGCAGAGATAGACCTCCCATTTTTTTTATATAAACTATAGCATTTGAAAGGTGGAGAAGAGATCCTAAACCATATGAAGCGGAAAGGGCCTCGATTACGGTCTTTTAAACTAGCCCAAATACTTTGCCTTGCATTTTGCATTCGTTTCGCAAGTCTTCGTGTGGGAAAAAGCGGACGGAGCAGCTGGCTTAGGGATTTTCGAAAACATTTCGTAGAATTCCAATAAGCCTTTTTACAGGGTATCTGACACACTGTAGATGACATAACCCAAAATTTGCATTTATTTATGAGCTTAACTATGGGGAATTATTTGCTTTTCATACTTGCTAAAATTACCAAAGGGCTCATTATAAGGGGCATAAAAATAATGAATACAATTTCAGTCTTGATTTAATTTTAAAAATTCTCAAAAAAATTGGTCAGCATCCAGGTTAACCTTAAATTCTACCACAGCTTGTTAAATCAAACCAACGCCATTTTAGGGTTATTACATGCTAGTGGAGGATGCTATTAATTTAATGCTATTAATAAATGCTTCGTTCCCTATGTAATGGCTACACATCAATATGAATGCGGGATTATCGGAAGAGACTGCGTGTGGTAAAATAATAATTATTTTTAGTTGCTCAATTATAATTTATCACAACTTTTTCTCAGACAATGCCATATATTTCTGTTGATGTGTACGCAGTCAGTTCACAACACTTGGAACTGGCCCTTGGGAAAGTTGTACACGACCTTTAGGTGCAGGATCCCTCAAATGTTTATTATCACCCGGTACTCCTACGTCTTTGGAAAAAATATTTTAAATACGATTAGGAATGTTTCCGAAATACGATCCTCCCGTTTTGAAACTCAGCTTACTAACATATTCGAAGCTTCATTTTACGTCGCTTCAGTCTCCCCCGTGATAACAACCACTGACTACTTGCGCGCGCTTTATTCCCTCCGCTTAATGTTGAAACCGCAGTCGCAGACTTTCGCTAGAATTCTGTTTGCACTCGTAATTCAAACAACCCTTACAACAAATGCTGCGATAGATGCTATATCTGGAGCAATTAAATAATTCATGTACTTCGATATAGCATTCCGTTAGAGTTGACGAAACAGTTTTCTACCTGCAAAAAATTAGACTCTGACATATTACAGTAACTGAACAAACTTCTCAATCGTGGAACGACAAAATTGTACAAGTGGTATATTTCCTTGTTTGTTCATTACCAGAACTGAGTTTCATTACTATTGAGCTCTTTAAAAGAACTCAAAAACGCTTACCGCTTACTATGATGATATATTGCTGGCACGTGTTTCCTCACTATCATTTTTCTACAATCTACATACATAGCAACCGCAAGTCTTTCATGACAGATGACACCACCAACTGGAGAGCCCTCAACACTTCTTACCCCCACCTTCCTTCCACCATCGACACTGAACCGCCTAAAAGGGAGATTCAAAGCCAATGTCCGGTTTTACTTACACCCGTACGTCTGGGACAAAAGGAAACAGATTCCGATCATGGCATGGGGAAAAGAATTGTTTAAGATTACGTTAATGTAGCCATCATCTTTGTACTCCTTCTTTTTGGTGGGGCGCTGGATTCAAATTGTGTTGGGGCCCAGAACCAAACCAACCAAAGGACGATCTACATTTCCTTCATGGTTGTGTACTACATGGTCACATTCATGATGACTCAAGTGCACGCAATATTCTATCGACATGACTTCGTTAATTTTTTTAGCGATACCTCAGGTTCCTTCAGTGGTCTCATATGGTAATGCAACTGATACCAACAGCTATTACTGACAAATTTAAGTTTTTACAACCTAAATTCCTAAAAACTGAAAAAAGTGTCATGGGAAAGGAAGTCAGATGTTTGGTTAATGTTCTTTTCAGGAGCGTTTCTTTACGATAATGAAACTAAGATAAGAGATCGTCGTGATGAAAATACGACCGATCTATGTATGGAATGGATCCTTCCGGAAGTAAGTATACAGAGATTTCGTATTTTCCATCCTTGTATGTTTGAATGAATAACATGGAAATACATCAATCAAAAGTCATTGCTGAATTTTGGGAGATTCAGTAGGCGTCACTTTTGTATCGTTATCTGCATGAATCGCATGATCTTACCCACGTGCTGCAGTAATGTATTCTCCAAGAGAATAGTAAATACCCAGATCTTTGCCCCATGCTCACTATTAACAGCCGTTACGTAGGCCCGATGGCAAGAGACGAGAATTGAAAGAAAACTGACAGCGACTGCTTATACCAGCAAATAAAGTACATTGTTGTTGTTACACGAGCTTTTGACCAAAATCAAGTTGGAAATAAGTAGTTATTCGTGTGTAGTATAAACTCAAAATCTACCGTTCATATCGAGCGGAATGCTGGTAATACCTAGAAAGTCGCCTGTCGATCCGAACAACTACCGTTATATTCAACTAAAAAATGGTTTCCGAGCCTTACTCGTTACGACCTGTGATTACGAATCACAACGAAAGAAGTGTGCATACACTAAAAGGAAAAAGCAACGCAGTACTAGCAACAAGAAAAACCATGAGTCTTGCGAGCAAGACACCAAGAGGTTTGACCGGCTAAACTTGCTGGTAAGCAATTCCAGAGACTCCAATCCGGTGGGAGATTGCGAGGGTTTGTCTCTCTTGGAGGCCATAGTACTTCTATCAACAACAAAAGCCAATCCAATTCTTCTCTACGACAATGAAGACAATATTCCTGTGGAGGAATTTGAAGAAGATTCTATTGAGCACTTCCCCACGTTGACCGAAAAACAAAAGGCCAAGGCTTGTCAACAGACACGCGAATATGATATGTTGGTAAATACTTATTCGAATTCTATAATATATTCTATAGGCTTCAGACCCCATGCGTAAATAATTACAGGCTTGTATGAGTCTTTGCGTCGAGGCTGGATATTTCGATGACCCACCAATCCTAAAAGGCGCTGCGCACCTTCTTGAGCATGTGTTCCTTTTGGGTTGCAAGAAGTTCCCTGATCCTACGTATTTCGATGCATTTTTAGAGGTAAGACTTTTGAGTAATATTCACGGACCAATAATTGGTATCCTCTACGTGATCTACAGTTCAAATCAAAACGAGTCTGCACCGTCAAAAATGGCTTTTCCGTTCACTTTTCTTGACTAACATAAGATATGTTACTAAAATCAAAGATATCATTCTGCGGTTATCTAATCAATAAGGCGTGCCAACTTATGCTTTTTTTCGACGGCCATATATGCTTTTTTGATCAGCCACTTATGCTTTTTGTCAAAATCAGGAAATGCATTGTTTTTAGTAAAAAATAGTCAACATTAAGTGTAAAAATAATGTACAGGTCAATATTCTAACCATATTCTAGCAGATTACCACCATATTTATGGTGGTATCGACTAATCACAAGTATTACAAAAATTTGGGTGCTCGCTCTCGATAAGCTTAAAAACGGGACGCCGTACAACGAAAAGGAATTGATTGGTTCTTGTTCTAGCAAAGGGTCATTTTTCACGTCAATGGCGCATAGCGCCGACGTCCTACAGAGTGCAGGGCTTAATAAGAGAACGTCTCGCAGAGCGGTAGGTGCGGAAACTCAGATTTGACCCGGCTAGAGGGTCACAGAGTTTGAGGTCACACCAT
>WJFA01004235.1:0-11088 GCA_009870155.1 Pseudobourletiella spinata | reverse complement strand
CGGTTGACCTTACAAGTCTCTAGACCTGGAAACTCAATACGATTTTAAAATGCCGTAGGTGGATAAAGCCATTAGGATATTTCCAATATACCACCGATGTTGAGACGGCAACGTATGTAGTTACACATGTGAAGGTGAGCCCTCTTTAGGATGGGCGCATGCTTGTACGGAGAAATACTGAAGTTGAGTGTAAAAACAAAGATGATCTAAAAACAAGCGCAAGAAACGCACCATTGCAAGGCTCCTTCGACTTTGAACGAGGTCCAAACGTTGGGCATGACAAAGAATAAATTCTCACAACCACTTCAAGCCTAGTATACGACGACGATGTACGATGGTAATAAGAGATGCAATAGGGCGTGGAGGAGCAGTTCCGCCAAAGCATTACAGTACAGAACTGTTTACACTCGACAGACTTCGTGAAGGTGTGCGCCTGTCTTGGACGGTTATGCGTCTATTTCCCGCATATCCAGTTATCGAAAGACCGCTTATCGAACGCCAGTTTATCGAACTAAGCAAGGTCGATAGTTGCGCGAAACTCCTCTTTATCGAAACGTCACTATAGACAGACAGTTTCTCGAAAGTGTCCGTTAACCGAAAGCATGTATATCGAAAGTCTACGTTAACCGAAAGCATGTTTCTCGAAAGCGTCGTTTAACCGAAAAAAGCCTATCCTGGGGAAAGTTGTGTGTATTAAAGTTTGCATAAAGTTCACCTCTCAGAAGCAACACGTGCACATGATTCCTCATTATGAAATCGTATGTAAAGTTAGGAATTTCCTTTAATTTTTATCGTATTTATAGAAAAAAATAAGTGAGTGATTCTGACCTGTCTTACGTAGAAACCTAATTTATAATTAAGTTAACCGTAATTTCCACAGCAAGGTAATAGTTAAACACAGATTTGACATTGCTGCACAGAGGAGAAATTTGATGCTTGTTATGTTTCAAAATGATTGTTTATAACTACAATTTGCTCATATTTAACTCATACGGAGAAGCTTTTCAATCTTTTAAAAGCCACGTATTTAATTTTTACACATCATTTTACACTCAGAAACCTGCCGTCTCGTAGACTACAGGCACGGCAAACGTTATGCGTAAAAAACTGGTGGCTCTGTAATGAGATCTTTTGACGGTTCGGTAAAGTGACCATTCGGTAAAGCGACGATTCGAGAAACTGCCTTTCGAACAACAGTCGTTCGAGTATCTCTCTTTCGATCAATTGGATTCGATCAACGGACGTTCGTCCAACGGTCGTTTCGAGAAACTCACTTTCGAGCAACTGGGTTCGATAAACCTTATTTCGAGCAACTGGGTTCGATTCAGTCGTTCGAGTATCTGTCTTTCGATCAATTGGATTCGATCAACGGACGTTCGTCCAACGGTCGTTTCGAGAAACTCACTTTCGAGCAACTGGGTTCGATAAACCTTATTTCGAGCAACTGGGTTCGATAAACCGTCTTTCGAGCAACTGGATATTCGAGAAACGGTCGTACAATCGTGGGGGACCTGTGGGATCCTCCCCTTGGCAGCTCACATTTAAAGCCTGGATTTTTCCGCACATGAATCTACAAATTTGAGTAGTTTTTGGGGCCGAGAGTCTACCTCTGGGACTCTAGAAATTAATGATATGGCATTTAAACACAATGTAAAGTAGTTTAGCAGATAAGAAATCCAACTGAATAATTTGTTTACCTTCGTCACTTTCCTCTGACATCAGATGGTCAGGGACTGTAACTTTGCTAATTTGCGAATTGTGCTAATTTCAAGTCGCCTTTCAACGTCAAGTAAGTTATTAATGTTTCGGGTATGTCAGATGAGTACACTTGAAGATCTACTACCAAAAGTCAGCTATGAATTATTGAAATTACTAAGCCTTAGTTGCAGGCTTAGCTGTCACTTAGACGATACGAATATTTGGTTCCGTTAGTCCCAGTTTATGAGGCCTAACACAAAGAGGAATAATTAGCTGCTTCAGTTGCCGAATAGGATAATTTGAGGTGCAGTTTCTTGTACCCTCTAGAATCCTTTATATTTGTTTCCATCAACATCATATCTTTCTGCACCAGCAGTTGGTGATGATTGATTGTATGAAATGTAGGGTGCTTGGAGGAAAACCCGTGCGGAGCTCCAGCTATAAAGGTCAAAACTGAGGTGAAGTCCTAGAGGGACAATAGGATGTGTCATGGATATTATCATCGGCTTCATTACAGATTACAATCTCAAGTCAGCCTTCTACTCATAATTATTAAACTCATTCACCGCTCACTCGCTGGGGGAAGCTCACCCCTGGGATCACCACCATATCTCATTTGTATTCCGTGCGCACATATGCAAAATCTTTAACACGGTCGTCTCCTCCGACAGATGAATTTATTCTTCGCGCAGTAGTATAGTGTTGTTATTTAGTTATATTTAGTTTTGTTTTTATTGTTAATTCACTAACAAAATCAAACTAAATAGATAAAAAAATTTTAATGCAGTTAACAATAACAAAAACAATAATTAAACTACTAAGTTTATCAAAAATCAAGCAGTATCAATGTATGCCGTAGCACTGGATTTTATTTGGTGGAAATCTTGACTGAAAGCAATTTTTTGTGGACGACCGCGGTCAATTAAGCAATTGTCGAAAAAATAGAATGAGGAAGGACTTCATTACCAAAAATGAAATGATAAAATCGAATGACTGCTCTATGTCGTTATGCGGTAGCATCACTGCTAAAATATTCGATTCTCTCTCCGGCTATAGCAGCATCCCACACGCCTGATTATTTTATTAATCCAGTAGAACTTACAGAAAATTGTTGATGACTACTGAATACGCGTTGTGTTGAACTACTCGACCATCGAGCAAAAACCACACGTTATTCGAATGATATAATGATAATTCAAATAAGCAACCAATCAGATCTGGCATGACGTCTGACCTGCTTTCTGCAGCTCAAAGGGCTTCTATAGTACGAACGATCATACAATAAAAATAACAAAATGAAGCGTGATCAAAATAGCCAAATACCATTTTCCGATTTGTTATTGTTAATACAGCTAACTCAGGAGATTTTGTTACTAAATTACAACACTACAGTAGTACAGTCTGGTTGATTGAAAATTCACTCCAGAGGAGGTGGCTTGGCTTCAAAAACTTGTGCAGCCGGACTAAATTACGTTAATATAAATAACTCTGTCTTACTGTAAGGAATGGGTACACAGCAGAACGAGAGCGCATTTTCATTCTATTTTCTATTGGATTTGAACTCGTGTAGAGGTGAGATCGCGGCATAGCAAGCTAGAATGTCGCGTAATTTACATGGCTGATTAGCGACGATTAACTTTGGGTGATGATTATGAGTGGTATAAAATGACTTCTGCTGTCACACAGGTGCACCTGACTGAATGAGCGCATTTCCTACAGAGGTCCAACGCATGATACCTTTTACTATTCTCTTACTTATATTATACTCAGAATAAGAAGTATGGGTGTTTATCCTTCCTTCATTTAAAATAATTATCATATGACTGTGGCTAATTAATCATGGCCATTGGCCACACCTTTGACCACACCTATCTCAAGTGAACAGACATGTGGCTGTTGAAACCAATTTAGAGCTAAGCTTTCTCACTGAATGAGTTCAATTTAAGAAACTTCCGACGTTCGAGGTAGCCTTGCTTCGAAACAAGATGCTCATATTCCTCTCTGGTGACAATGATGTTATATTAATTATTAATTAATTAATTATAATAAGTAGATCATCATTGTCTGGTGAATGAATTTGAGCCCGCGTGAGGAAATAATGTCCCAATTCTAATCTTAATAAATACGATGGATAATGAAAATAATAAGGAGCTTCCAACTGTGTTTATGCAGATCCCAGTTTCAGAATGCTGCTAGGCCTATGCTGGGCCAAAAAATGATTAAATTATTATGTGATCAAATGTAGGACAGTTAAATTAACCACAAGTGGTCTGTTCATTTGAATGTGATGAATCGAAATCTTTTTCTAACAGCGATTTTGATTCTTTCCCGTCTTAATACGTGGCTGAGTATGCTTTCATGACTTAAAAATTCTAAGTGTTTTAAAAACAAAATTTGTATGAATTATAGGGATATTTACTCACACTACCATCTCCGCTGGTTGTGAACAACAGAAACTGGCGATTTCTATTGTTCGAACACTGATCAAGCTCACGTTCTTGCTCGTCTTCTGTGACCGTAATTTGTACTGTGTAGCAAATGTTAATCCTCTGCACATGTACTTTTCTGTATATGTATGATATGCATGTGGAGGGTGAAGGAATAACATAAGGTAGGATTTAGCGGACGAAGAAGCATGAATTTAAATTGGTATTACTTGGGAGTAGGTAATTTTGAATTCATTTGAGCCCTCGAAGCAACTAGATTATCTCTTTAGGTAAGTTATTTCCAAGCAAGCGATTTACAGCAGCAAAAACAGAATCCGATTCTTCGGCACCATGGTGCTCAGAGAACATGTCCAACATGACCCTGAAGAAAATGCGTGTGTAGTGAGTTTAAGTTTGCCTGCAAGAAGAAATGACAGTCAACTCTCTCTGTTCTTGCTTGTCATAATTTACTCGCCTTATTTCCACCACCGTATAACCCATGTAAATGCTGTGGAGGGAAGTGAGAGAGAGAGTCCTTGGGCTACCTGAGGTCGCGACATCAAGTTCAAGTGGGTACAAGCGGTATGTGTGTATTCCTACATCATAGATGCAATTAACCTTGCAGGAGTCTCAGTGCATACATCCTTGCTCGTTTGTAAAGTACAGAATATTTATGAGATCATTGTCCAGAGTCCAGAGGGACCTGATTGAATGATGCCCACAACGGTGAACTTTATGGGAGAACTTCCGCCATTACCATCAGGGGTGGGGCTAGCAAGTAAAACGTTTCACAGCAGCGTGGAGGCAGTACTATGAGCTCAAGTTTGATATAATGAGGAACATGAATTTGCCTTTCAATATTACTTAAGGTCCATCCAAACATGATTACGTTGTGACACATTGTTACTTCAGGCAAGCATGTACCTTGAGAGCGTCTATATTTCTGTAGACGAGTGGCACATAAATAAAGTTCTGACATGTCCGTCCGCACTGCCTAATTCTTTTAGATGTTTGTCTCGACTATTGAATTGTAAGGGCACAAATACCCACACGTAATGCCTTAAATGATTACGGAACATTAGTACCTCCGCATTTAATAGCGTTGGAATCCTAGGAGGTGACTAACTTTCTTGCGCACGGCATAGCATTAACCTGAAAAAAATGTTCCAACGAAATCAAAAACTAAAATTTCCTGCTGGGATTATCACTGGAGTAAAATGTCTCTTTTTTTACTGATTTGTTTTTCTCGAACAATTTTCAACTAATTTTCATAATTTCTGTTCCATTTGACACTAAATTAAAACATATGCCTTAAATTTTGCTATTGATGACAAGGACATGAGATGGTGGGGCTCCATTTTAGTACATCGTGTGCACTCCGAGTATTTTTAAACCTTCAGAAAAAATTGGTAAGGTCGGTGTCGCCATCACCATTTAGTGTCTGTTTCCGGTGCTTCATTAATCAGTAATTTACCAGAGCAGTAGCCTAAGCGACCTTTTGTGTGCGTTAAACAGAATATACTTTAAAAACTATTCATATAGTTTGGAGAATATTACTTCGCCTGCGACTGGGAATGTAAGAATTGCTGTCATCAACTGATACACATTAAAAGAGGGACTCAATTTTGGGTTGTCTAACCTAACATTTTCCTCTCTGAAATTGGATGTTTACTGCATTAGTACAAGCACAAGGGAAGACGGTTTATACAGATAACAGGTACAAACGGTAGTTTCCTGCAATGCAAACGCTATTTGTTGGAGAGTTCAGCCATTTTAACTCATGCGATGTTACGATGAGCGGTACAATAGGGAACCGCACAAAAACGTCTCCTATTCACATCTCAGAAATCCGAACATAACGCTGTGAGTAGTAGAAATCCGACGCTGCAAAAGAAAAAAAAGGTAGAACATGACTTCCAGAACTTGTTTTCCCGGTTATTCGCACAGGCTTGCCATCACACCCAAAGTCGTAGAGTGTCGTACTGAACGGTTGGTTACCAATTTTAATGGTATAATCAGAGTGGAAGAACTGGCAAGTTGCGGATGCTAAACTAGTAGAATGGTTCTTATGTAATAAGCATATGGGTTAGATGGATGGATCGTATGGTAGTCGATGAAAAAATTATTAGACCATGCAGGTGAATTCCTCGAAAAGCTGTAAAAAATTAGAAAACCTCGCTTTGCATGTCACCTTGAAGAATGCATTTAGCGAATTTTCACAACTTTTCGAACCTGTTCGACTTAAATGGAAGTCTGTCAAGATTGATTTTTCCACTGAATTTTCTAATACGATATCAATGTGCTTGATACACGGGAAAGTTGAAGAGAAAATGAAAACGAATTTTTTTAACCTGCCTCCCCTTCTAGTAGCAGAGTGCACTAGGGGCTGGAGTTGAAGTATGCAAAGTTGGCTATGGATTACATTAATAGTAGTAATAATCGACAGAGATAGGATTCATTTAATTTTGAAAACGTCCTTTTGCTCATGCGGAGCATGCCTTGGGGTCAGATCAAGTTACAACATGCGGATGGGATAAAACAGTACTGAACTTACCTTGATTACATCCACTACAGTTGCCCATATGTAATGGCAAACATTTTGCTGATACCCTCACTGAGCTCCTTTTCACAACCATACACTCCAGCTGGAGGAAATGGCGATGAGGCTGAGTGAGTTTATTTATTTGCCATCATCAAAATGACTTAACCACTGTACCCACTATGAGTTTTGATGGAACATAACCTACAAGAAACTTGCACGGCCTGTTTTCGGGATTACTAGAACGCCATGCATACCATCGTTTTCAGCACTGTCTGAAACATAGGAAAACAGAACCTTCTTGCACATGGCGCAGTTTAGCCCCGAAAAAAATGAGTGATTTTCGCGAAATCCAAAATGGAAATTTTCTTATGGAATTTAAGATGGGAATTTTTTGTTTTCTAATGGCCCCCCTTGCACTATTTCAAGAGAATCATGAGATGCGTTGTTGATTCGAGAAAAATAGCATTTTTGTGGAAAATACTAAAAATGGCACAGAAATTGTGTAAACGAAGCAGAAATTTACCTCCTTTGTTCAATATATACTATTTTCCACGAAAGTGTTACTTTTCGCCTTGGGGGTTTCTCGTTAGACAATAATGAGCTGAAGGGATTGCGGATGGAGTAATTATTACTATAACTACTTACTTGTTGTAGGCATATAAAGTGCAACAAGCCTAATTCCAGCTATCCCCCATGATATAATTTATAAATAGTTTCTGTACTGAACGCTGCTGACTCAGTCCGCCGCAACAGCGCCCTTTTACAAGCATTCCCAGGCTCCATCTTTACGCACTGCAGCAAGATGACAGCAGTGCGAGCAGCTTTACAGTGCTTCATTTCCATACCATTTAGCTACGACTTATGAATTTCTCAAAAATATTTCCAGTTTAAAAATTATCTGCATAATGGGAAACATCACTTTCCCTCGTGGCAAGGTGCCACGAAGCCTCCGTCGGCACCCATCCCAGCTCCCTGCAGCTTATACAAAATTATAAAAGACAACTTGCATTTCAGTAGCCATCTACTGATCTGATCCATTGTTACTTTATTTCAAGGAGATTTTCTGTGGTTTTTCATGATGACAAAATAGTACAAAAAATGAGAACTTCGCACCCACACTCCGTGAACGAGAGGAAGTTAAACACAGGAACAATACGGCTAAAGCTTCGATCCTGAATGTGACGAGGGTGGGAGAGGATACGATGGTAATATTGCTGCTGCATAGTTCAACTGTAGGTTCTACAGGCGGTCATAAGTGAACTGGAAATGAAAGATATCCCTCCGGCGGAACGCTGCAACCAGAAGAAACCCAGTTGTTCCGACGAGAAAGCAGTTCCCTATCTTCCGCAGAACCTTAATATCCGGAATTGAAACAATGATTAAATTTCGCAGCCGAGGAAATACAAGCGGTAGGGAGGACTGCTATCATAATCTTTGCGACAACTTAGATCCCCTTATAGGGAGGGGAAAACAGCGTTGAGTCTGTCACTAACCTCATCCTGCCACTTTTTCTGACCGATGCATTGGGAATATGGCGTCCTCGAGAATGTAACGGCGTTGTACAGCGGCATCCAGCGGGCATTGCCTAATATTTTGTTCATGAACAAGTCAAGCATTCTCCTGAAATAAAATCCTCGCTGGTTGACCAAGTGTCTCATTTCAAGGTAGTTGTACATGGCGAGTTCGCAGATTGCTACGGCATCCTCGCTCCTTTCCTTCGTGAACCTGGAAAGACAGACTTCAATACTGTCTCCAGTGCCATTGGCAAGCAAATCGTCTAAAATTAGAACGTCCTCAAATCCCTGTGTTAAAATAAAAAATCCATTAATCCAGTGTGTTACCGCCGGTATATTTGCATTCACTGACATAGCAAACGCACACGCACAGACGGTACGTCATCCTCACCTCAACAATTCCGTCTGCCATGGGTACAAGCATTACATTATGGTAAAACAAATGAGGGTCAGTCTGATGTCCACAACGGATCGACTAGAGATTATAGGATACGTGACTCACCCCTAACGCACACTAACCCTGAAGTATATATTTCGCCCAACTTACGCCTCGTTTCCAAACTATTAAAACTTAAATTTGATGCGCTACGTATGCTCGTATTCGCATAATTTTGGATGGAAATACTGATGCGAATGCGGGTGCGATATGCTTCGCATCTTGCATCACCAATATCCACCCACGATACTCCGAGTTTAAAATTCCAATCAAACGCTCCCCGAAACTGCCAAAACGTCGTTATCCAATTTACAAAACTTCATGCCAGCACCAGCCCATTTTTTGGGGTTACCTGCAATTTGATCGCCCATTAACGTCGACAGCAGGTATTGGGTGGACATGTATGATTCGAAATCTAGAGCACTGCGTATCCAGGGGAGGGGGATGCGATTAATGCATCAATGTACATTTATTTTCAAAGTTACACGTATTTGGTGCCAAAACCATCGAGTTCTCACGCCAAACTCAATGATTTGGCATAAATTACTGCATATCGATGTAGGGTAGGGTTGTGTATCTGTCTGTTATTTACATATTTTGGGGCTAGGGAGTTAAAAATAACCAAAAATTGAAATCGATATTTATGGACAGTGCCGGTACGAACGACGGGCTTGTGATAGAATGAAGTTGGCAAATCGTTTCGTCTCTAGCGGAGTCGTATCTGTTTAGTGATACGATGAAATACGAAGCCTCGCATCAGCCGTTAGATACGATGCGGAATCAACGTATCGTTGCATGAGGTGATACAAATGGGATGCGCAACTAGAGTTTCGCATCACTACCTCCATATGGCATTGGATGATGCGATACGTAACTCACCATCATTTTTGTGCATCCCTAGTTAAGTTATTATATGCTAGGGATAAGGCACATGTTCCATTGATCTTGAGTCGATCCGTTGTGTAAACCAGGCCAAAAGGGCAGTAGTAAAACCAAAACCTTACCGCGTTCATTCCTTGGCCATAAAAAGGAACCATGGCATGAGCCGCATCTCCTATTAATACTGCCTTACCGGCGTGGAGAGGGTAGCACTATAACACAAAAACGTAATAGATAAATTCAATAATATTCAGCCTGTAGTATTCTCGGTCGAGCTGATCCACTAGGGCGCATTAATGCCATGCTAGCTCTATATACTAATTTACATTACAGATATGTGAGTAACACTAACTACTATTGCTCCAATCTCCGTTACAATGTTTCCAAACATCTTCCATCTTCCTACTGCTTGCTTTGATACACCCGGTTACACTGAAACTTACATTACTAAGTTTGTGACGGAGGAATAGCTAATCGAACACTGTAATTTCACTCACCTTCACCGAAACCAGCGAGGATGGTTTAGAATTCAAAAAGTCACTTATGAGAAGTTCTTCACCGATTAGTTCGACTGCATCTGGGAATTCTCGACGGAAAAAATCTTTTACAACATCTGCTTCCGTTAACTGTTCAAACATCTAGCAAAGAAGCATCAGGACGATTAAGGTATGTCAAGTAGTTTTTCCTCATGACAACCTGCCACCAGCCCAAAATTATCAATCTTCGATATGCAGGCACGTCAGGTCTCGAATAATCGTTGAATCGAATCCGTGTAGCGAAGGTAACCGAATTTGAGTATGGGAAAGGGATTTCATCCATCGTATACAGATTTCGAGGCTCATCTACACGTTTCCGGCACAGTGAAGCGAGTTTGTTTTATAAAATTATCTTATCTGCCCAACCCTTCCGAGGCAATTCATTCGCTATTCACTGAGTTTTCGATTGTCTGGGAAATAATAAATTTCAAAAAAAATTCACTTACCTTGAATGGCATGAACAGAGTGACGGTGAAGGATCCATCTTGATTTGGCAGAGCAATCAGCATGAATTCATTCCTGGGCCAAATATGAAGATAATTTTTTTCCATGGCGTGCTGAAGAATAAATAGCAAGGCTCAACCACCCATGAAGGAATATTTGAACGAGCATATGCGAGACGTTTGATTTGGAAAATACTGTTTTACAAACCTCGCCATCATGTTTCGGTGGAATGCACAATTCCATGTATCCATGTTCAATGTACTGCTGACTAAAATTTGTCAGCGACTGCTTAAGTATAGACTGACGCATCGAAGAGTAAGCTCCATCAGCCCCAATTAGTAGGTCAGCCTGAACGTCAACCGTTGTATCCACTTTACCATCACGTTTTCTAATTGAGACCACAATTAGTACTTATAAATTAGTGCTTCATGCAAAGCAACCGAACTCCCTCATCCCATCACCCCAAATAAAAGACAAATGCATATTTCCACTCACAAGGGACACTTCCCACATGCCAACGGCGCACAGCGCCGACACCCTATGGAGCGCAGAGCTTATACATAAAGATTACCTCTTGCAAAGCAGTAGGTGCGGAAACTCAGGTTTGACCCAA
>WJFA01004234.1:0-11089 GCA_009870155.1 Pseudobourletiella spinata | reverse complement strand
CGCCCCGAACTGGCCGTATCAATAAAGTTGCAAGGCATGTCATCCTTTACGATGCCCTTCCCAATGTTGTAAATCGGAATGGAAATCACTTGCATGTTATTGTTAACAAAAAACATCCTCTCCCCCCGATTCCCGTTTGTATTTGAGTCCGGACAAAGGTGATCATTTCGTATCAAACCTGCATCACATTGGAATGACAATTGGAATTACTAACAAGTTTCACAAAAAAAACGTTGGAATTGTCATGCAACCAAAAATTCAGAACAAACCGATTAAAACTTACCCTTTGCTTGTGCGATAGCTGCAACATGAGCGATTAATTGCAAGCTGATCTCAAATGGCAGGAATGCACGGAAACTAAAGCAATATTTCTCCAATCTCATCTTGGCAAACCAACTATTAGAAATATTCACCAGGAAAATGCCAGTCCAGTAGACGAGCACGACCGGCTCAAGGTCAAACTAACGACTGCAATAAAACCACGGCTAGTTTTCATCCTACGCGAGTCATCACGGGTGAGGAGCAACTCGGAACCTTCCATGCAGAAGTAATACTCACAGGTTAAAATGTCGAATTCGCGTGGGGCTTCCACAACACTCGAGTAATAGTCATTCGTCAAATACGATTAGTCCCGTCATCGATACATTTAGACGCACGGAAAGTTACACAACAACACATACCAGAGGTCAAGGTCAAGCAGCACAACCTTTAGCTATTGGAAATGTCTGTGAGTCAATGCAATTTCTCCGGTCTTGACTCGAGCAAAATTCTAATCCACTAAACTGGATGAGACGGCAATATGGCCCCGCACGCGCTCGTTATATAGTGTAGTACAACCTTGGCAATGTCCAACTCTAAACAGCTTTGAATAATTTCTTCAGATCTCCTTCACTGCTTCCGAATAAGTGAGTTCGCTCATGCCTTTACTCAAGTTTATCTACTACTACTACCCTCCTCGAGTTCCGTCGGTCCTTCCTTTTCCGCACAGACCCGCACACACGGGGAGGAATTGATGCTGAAAAACAGCTCCTAGTCCTAGGCGGCACTTGCTAGCTCCTCATATACAACACACACACACACATTTCCAGTTTGCATTCGTACGGATCAATACCTAAAAGCTCTAGGATGCCCGGATGCACGTAGTTACACACGACTTCCTCTCGGCTCCGTCTTTTGCGTCACTACCCGAGCCCATGTCAGATCGTTTTAGGAACAGGGCTCTCAGTATCAACAACCAAGAAACATATGCCTTCACACGATTTTATATGCAAGTGGTCCCCACACGGGCAACCGCAAAGAGGCAGCATTAATTTTCGTATAATTAGATTACGGACCAGAAGACGACGACCTTTAATTTCAACTCAATTTTCGTCTCAACTGCGAGCTACTCAAAGTTGCCAACCGTGCTACACTTCCCGCTAAGGAACGCCGCTGTTCTCACCACCACGAATCTGAATGTAGTTTGTATTTCTCCAAAGAAATGCTGAATAGCTGCTGAGAAATTACTGCAGCAGAATAATATGACCCTTGAGTCCAGTACCTCAAGTTCATTCACACTCCAAATACAAATCATGATTAGTTCACTCTCCATCTGATTTCCGCATTCGTCTGTTGCTCCCAAAGGTTTACGAGTGCATATACCTCTGCGCATGCAAGCTGCTGCAAAGAGCTACTACTACTACTACTCTGGATAATATCAACTTCATGTCTTCCGAGTTTCCAAATCCAGAGCGCGTCCGATAAGGTCAAAAGTAATTGGAGAAAATACGACTTGAGTGTGAGCTGACTGCACAAATAAATTGTAGGCCTCACTATTAAATGGACGTGTCGCCGTCGCCATTCATGACCTCGTATAGCAAATGTACGAGTTCCCTCAGAATGCGCACCCGCCAAATCCCACCGGATCCTGTATCCTTGAGGCATTTCTCAGTAGAACAATAAAAGCTCTTTGCCGTCCTACTGCACATGGCCCTTAGAATTTCACCAGAAGTCTCCAAAGCTGCCAGGAGGGTGGGTGTCCGGGTACGGGGTTGGGCAGAATGAGCACATAAGCCCATGGTTTCGTAAACAGTCTCTCCGCCAAGGCACGTATAATAACACGGGAGGAGGAGGAGGAAAGATAGACAGTTTTTTATGAATTACAGAACATAAGGATGAAATCGTGCCCCTCTGCAGAAGCGCCATTGAGTTAGCTTGGAGAGACATAAAAGCAAAGTAAATCCATCCGCACAAATCGTTGGTTCGGGGAAAATCTACACAGGTTGTTTCCAAGGGAACCCGTGCTTTTCCTTAGATACTCACAGTAGACTATTATTAGTATAGAAAGTACTCAGACGGGGTATTCTTTTGAAGTTTTTCCAAAGCAAAGCAAGTACGGTAGAGATTGTGTGGACAAATTGGAGGATGGTTATCTGGAAAGCCATCTTTGACGGATGATGTAATTACGTCCGTCTGCTACCATCATTTTATACACGTCAGTAAACTTTAACGGAATTCTACTTTATAGATCTTATGTGTATTAGAGTGTACATCAATATTTATGGCTATTTCTGTACCCAAGACATGGGTTTAGCATTCCGTTTTTCCAGCTCAGACAAGCTGATAGCACAGGTCGATTGTAATTTCAAAAGTGTACCTCCCAGTCTCGCCTTCATTCAATTTTAACAAAGCAAAAGTTTCTTCCGGGAATGAAATTAGCTCGAAGTAGCAGGTCTGCTTGATGTCGTCGTCGACGGAGTCTCAATCACAACGTTGTATACCTTTATTTTAAGATCATTCTGATCGTGAGTTTACTCCTGGGGATAACTGTTCCAGCTTAGAAATATTCCATAGTAGTGCAAGCTATGCGGTGGTCATTTCTTAAAATGAGCAGATACGATTATATGACGTTAAATATTTGGCTAGCAGTCCTGTCAGAGCCTATCTTCGTGATCTCATCCAGAGCAAATGTCTCGCAACTTAAAAAAAAACTTGCTCCACAGCAACATAAGACAGAATTTAATGATCCAAACACGGACTTCTACATGGCTGTCTGTATCTATGCTCGCTACTCCTGAGGGGAAACGTGAGCCTCTATGATGCCGTGGCATATGTGACATTATAACGAAACGAGTGGGCTGCACCTATGGCACAATGTAATGTGAACCGTGAAACGACAGGGGCTTCTGAACTTCATCATTAGCCATTTTATGGTGTACCTTGGGCTATACGTAACCTAACCTTCCATATCAGAAATGTTGGACCCGGAAAATTCCTGTCGCAGAATTTCACAACTACTCTAACAAATTACATTTGTGCAGTAAACATTAATAAATCTAGCACTGTAAATACTAAATGACCTTACTATACAAATACCTTATTAACTTCATGTGATTGCATCCAATGTACCCTTGCAAGCCGACACTGAGGTGTGAATCGGTCAGAAGGAAAATAGTTGTTTCATCCCATCCACATGGGATTATATGACATTTGGCAATAGTCCGAACCCGGGTATTTTGATCCATGTATGAATTATACATGCTCGGTTTCTCCGAGGAGGCTGCTATACTAACCAAAAATTATTCACCCAGCGTGCGACGAGATGCTGTTCCACCTGCTTGCTAAAGGTTCGCAGGCTACAACACTTTTTTGTATAATACTGTTCTTTGATGACAACAAAACAAGCAAGACTTTCTACGTTAGCTTCAGTTCGCACCCACGCTTTATTATTCTGCTCCTTACATCTCCATATGACGCTGGGAATGCATCGCGCGTAAAAAGGTCGTTTTATTCCAAGGCCGTTCACATGTAACAGAGTGAAATAGGCGCGTCGAAGCGAACGAGTAGTAAATAACGATCTAAAATTTTTCCCCACCGCAGCTGACTGAGCAGATGGCCCTAGCTTTTACATGTACACGCCTATGCAAACGGGATGGAGCTCGACCGCAAGGAGAAACAGTGCCCGTAACAGCATTAAAGTTGCGGTTCCACCAGTCCGTTTGTGCCACTAAATGTAAAGTTTCTGCTATTAGGAAGCTTACCATATTGCAAACCAAATCCCGACGCAATTTACAATCAAATTCTAGAGAGTCCATCAGCATGCATACAATCAAAGAAAAAGTTGTCCGAGATTCCCCTCAGACTTTCTCTCCACCAATCCAATTCCATCACTTCCTAAAGTTCATATTTGCAACTATTATTTTGATTTTTCGCCATTTCTCCCCGATGCCGATCAATAGAGTTTGAATTTAAGTCTTATAAAAAGAAAAAGAAAGGCGGGGTATCCCCATTTTGATATACAAAGTTTTCTTACAATTATGAAACCCACAAGCTATAGATCTCATCATCATGAATCCCTGCACGAAATCGCTTGATCTACAAATTCCAATGGCTGAGAGCCAAAAAGGAAAGTAATTCAAGAGCAATAAGATTTGCCGCGTCGTTGGTGGGACCGAGCCGTCTTATTTCCATAACTCAAACTATGTAGATGTCAAACTGTGAGGTAGAATGAATGTGTAGAGGAAATGGAAAACTCCCAAATTCACCATTTATGTAATTCTGCTGGCACTTCACCACCGCTCCCAATCCATTGAATTAGATTTCACACGATAAAGCATACAGCTTGAAATGAAACAGTGAGAATGCGAAAAGATGTGTCGGCAATTAGTAATTACGGAAATCCCTATCTCATCGCACACATCCAAGCGCTTCCCATATTTCCTGATGTTTAGCTCTACACATTAGTAAGTCAGGCAGAGCCATATGTGCTTTCACTCATTTATCCAAATCCGCCTACATAAGTGAAGCATCCCATAAATCCTCGGAGTCTGCATCACACCTGCCTTTTATTAATCACTCAGATTTTTTCCTCACTTCATTAGAATTCTATCCTGTGACACCTCTAACAGAAAGGGGTTGGTTGAGCTTACATGAATTGCCAAGAAGGCACGGTAGATGTAAATGTATATAGATGTAATCCCACATGTAAAATGATTCCATTTATTTACACCGCATAACTTGTGTACAATATAATCACAATTATACATGGAATTCTACAACAGTAGGAAAAGGTATTGCGGGTTGTTCAGTACATACGGCGCAGTCACTGACTCATTGTAGTGTACTACCGGTTATAACGCTCGTAATAATTCTGCCGAGCAACGTCGGATAAAATTGCACACGGTAACTTCAGCGACGCTATCTCAGGAACCGACAGCTCGTTATAACGATCAGTTTTTCATCTCCAAGACGACCGCTACAGAGCTACTCTGCTACTTCCACGACAACAAAAGTATAAGACTTTGGATATCGAAGAGAAGAAACACACTTTCTGTTTCACTCCCACATTTGCGATTACGATTACGAATTGAAACACAAGCAGTCCCATGTACGACACCAACACCCTTGCTTGAAATTCAGACGCATGCAGGCTTTGCAGCACGTTCCTCCCCTTCCTCCGGAGAAGCCACCGCAAGCATTGAATTCGGAGGAACTGCCTTCAACTTTCAGGGCCATTCGTTGCGGGAATGGAGGTCCCGCTGATTCCAATTGATTTCTGTGAGCAATTCCTCTAATCTCTTGACTCGCGGAAACATCATACACATCGTTCCGGACGGCTTGAAAATCCGCGGGCTCCATGGGACCTCCACGAGTGAACAGCTGGCAGTGTGCCTGAAATATCAATTGAAAATTTCAGTACGATGGGCGAGTTTTGGAAACTTTGAAGGGTAAACTGTCAAGTGGCAAAACTGTGAACGTGGGAACTTACTTGAAGGAGTGCGGTCGAGCACAGAAGGGCCGTTACGAAGCTTCGAAGAATTACCGTCATTCTTTCGACGACCGGAACAATATACAACTCGGAGGACTTGAGCTTAAACTCCAGCCAGTACGAAAAATGATGTTTACTTCTCCCACTCGTAATTACGACTGTCGCTCGTTGGTTGGAGACGAAGGGAAATTAAAATTTCTGAGAAATATACAAGATCCTTTAGAGCCTTTTCCCCTGATTTGGCGTCATCCTCTTCCTGTACGCAGCATTATGCGTCTGAAATGTATTTTCATTCCTTTGTGTTTAACATAAGGAGAGTCGGTATCCCATGACGTCGTTTTTACATTCAACCGTTATGGGACGCACGCACCCCCACTCATGGGGAACGTCGCGGTCGGGCCCGCAGGACACGAGTAATCTTAACGAGGAGATCCCTCGTGGTTGGTCTCTGTCTTCACAAATATTGAATTAACCCCATCATGCTGAAAAAAAAGTTGGTCAGCAAAGGAAAGTTGAAGCTATTTGATTATATTGTGCAGAGTAATTGTGCATATGTGAGATATGCCGGCCCACCTAAGATGCCTGGTCTATGCAGTGACTTCATAAGTATAAACTTCGCACCTCGCATTCTTCTGATAGGGCTACATGCTACGCATACATATGTTTCCACGTTGCATCATTTGCACACATAACTCGCACCTCATATACCCTTTGATGATTACGAGATTTAAATTTTCTCATCGTAAATCAAGTTTTCAAGATGCTACACTTGACTGGTTTCATACTGTAAACGCACTCGAACTGAATAATCAGAAATATTAGCCCTCCATTAGGGCCCCCGAGACTCTCTCTTCTCTGTTACGCCGGTACATCTTACATTTGATGATGAGGAATTACTAGTCCACAGCAAGTTTTTCAATAAAACACTTTCAAATCGTAAAATTTACGAACAAGCGTCGTGATATGAGTAACAGTAACAGGAACAGTAAAGGAGTTGTTTACAAAAATAGAAATTTATTTCGGTTCCGACATTACAGAACTCGGCAGACAGTGTAGCAGTCAAGTTGGTTGTTAGGCTTGAACAACTTTCACAGACATGTCACGCCAAAACTCACACCCCGTTCTTCCTGTAAATCGAGACTATTTAGACGCTTCTGCAAGTTAAGTTGAGCCAGCTAACAATGTCGAATGTGATTTAATGTACAATGAAGATCCTGTGTGACAACACTGTCTTCTTGCGGCTTGAATTCTCGCACCGAGGAATGCACCGTATCCATCATGTTGAAACAATCAAACAGTCCACTGATCATTTCAAAAGTGAGATTCATCTTGAGTTGCCGAACCAGAGTCGTAGGGAGGGAGGTTGGATCCACTTCGTGACCGCCTCCTTGCGGAGCCACTTAGCTTTCTCGATCTAAAATAAAAAAAATTACAATGAAAATGTGGGGAGAAATCAAAGAGAGGTACATATTTTTTTCAAGTTCGGCATGGGGTGACCAGGGATCCAGGAGCGTCTCCTCTTTGTGAACAGATTTTTCGACATTATAATTTTTGTGTCGCTTTATGCATATATGTACTATACTATACTATCTGCTATACTCGAAAGTAACAGCTGTGTGGAGTACAAACTCCGTCCTAGTAACTGTACTAGCTTACCAAAGCAGATCGAAAGTTCACTGAAACAGCTATAGCGCTGAGCCGGTATGTTCATCAATACAAAATCATAGAAAACGGGAATGACCACTACAACCATTACAATTCGTTGTTCCTGTTCTCCCTGACCCTCGGAAGGTCGAAACTTCTACTTCAATATTTGGGATTCAGTACGAGTGGTAGTGACAAATATACTAATTACTAGAGCATATAAAAATACTTCTAAATTTTCTACTTTCTTTTGCAAGTGACAGCTTCTTCAGCTGCAGCTATGCTTACACCAAATACGGCAATGCGAGCATGTGATCGTCAAAACGATTTGCGTATATAATTACTTGACTTTTGTTTTTCAATCTGGTGAAATGTGGTCACCCTCGCATGGCATGATTTGGAGATGCTCACCTGAAAATGGAGAAGAGACAAATGTTTAAAGCTACGACGGACGCAATAACTAGTGCGAGCAACTCTGCGATGAAGAGGAAGCTATCAAAGTGTCTTTTTTCTAGCGAAATCGGATCCAATATCTCCACATTCCTACTGAAATTGTCCAGGAAGACATCTGTGGTCGAGTTGTCGGAATCTGTTTCGTTCTCCACATGGATATAGGAAAAACCCATCCGATTCAGCACCTTCTTCTGGTCTCCACTGC
Organism: Pseudobourletiella spinata; assembly: GCA_009870155.1. Lineage (NCBI taxonomy): Eukaryota > Metazoa > Arthropoda > Collembola > Symphypleona > Bourletiellidae > Pseudobourletiella > Pseudobourletiella spinata. The sequence goes on along the minus strand of WJFA01004234.1, from coordinate 3,041 downwards.
AGTTATATATACCACAGTTCTGGTAGATTATATCCCAAGGGCGACATTCAAGCCTCTGGTGATTGATCACGTACTGCTGGACCACAAACGTGCACCGTCCGGATAAGTCTATGAAAAACAGAAAATACAGAAATTGAATGCCTTGAATTTCAAACACTTCACACAAGCATTCACCCGAAGTTTTATCGAACAAAACTCGATAGTGAAAACGTAAATTCCTGCAGCTGGAAAATGAGGTGATACATCGCCCTGCCAAGTAAGAGGGAATCGTCCGGCAGAAATAATGTTATTCCCGATCCGACCGAAAGCATTTCCAAAGCACGAATTCGGATGGATGAAAACAAAAGTTGATTTCCACCGCAGTATTAATGAGTTAATATATCATGGAAAATACTTACGTATAATATTAAAGCCGAACTGTAGGAATTTCGGCCTTGCTCCAGTAGTGGGATGTATGTCCTCCAAGTTGAATGTGCTATCCCAACCAACAGTAGAAAAGTAAATTCCAATCAGATCTTTCGGATGGAGCCACAGCTGAGGGTCAAAGTACTTTCCACCGTAAATATTGTGTTTCCACCGATTGATGTGGCACCACATTTTCGGGTCCGAGGGCGCTTGCTGCAAATAACCCTCCAGCTGCAATTAAAAGGAGTGACCAATTCTGCATGAGACAACGTCCTTGTCCTTGTGTTCGCGCTACCATACCACCAAGATATTTATTTCAGTAGTCTTCATTAAGAACTATGCAGTTTGTCTAAATTTGGAAACCAATACTCTTTAAGCAGCATAATTCATAATTTTTGACGCTGTGAAAGAGCATGTTGTTCCCAATAGACTCCGTGGCACACGTAAAGTTATTTCTATTATTCTATAGCTTACGATAAACTGGATCATCGCGTCACACTTCTGAGCTCCATCATAGTTCCACGGAACTGCAGTGGAGCTTACTGCACGAATAAGTCCAGCTGATCCATCTTCCAGCAGCAACATACAGTATGATGAATACTGCGGCTGCGGCTTTATTTTGGCCTCCTTCGGTATCAATTCAGTCATATGACGAGGCTGCCTGGGGTTCCGTACAGGATTAGGACACAGTTGATCACTGAGCAGTAAATCTGCAGTGCAAGAAAACAGTCCAATCATTATTAGAATTAGGCTCCAGCGGTCAGGCAACTTTATGAGAAAAGGTTATGAAATTTTGCTTAGATATTCAGCAAAATCGTGCAGAATTAAACTAAAAAGTTTAAACAGAACAAATATTCCCATGAAAGATATTACTCAATGAATCTCTTACGTTCTCTGTAACCCCCATAGGTGAAGCACAAACTCTCGGGAATATGCACAAGTAAATGGTCCACTGACAGAAGGTATAACCACAGAAAACGCATTATTTAAAGCATTAAAACTAATGTACAAGTATCCATCCTTGATACTCGGAACACTGACCGTACACTTTCTTAATTCAGGAGAGTTTCAGCAACGAACGAAAGATCTTCACTCAGCTCTCGTTACGGTGAAATACTGAAAGAAGATGCAGGTATCCGGCTACGTTCGGGCAAAAGCGGAGGCGGAGGATGTCTCTCCTCTGCTGAGTAAGTTCGCTACAAAGGACGAGGCTGAATGAATGCTGGAAGAGGATGGAATAGCTAGGAACAGTAGGGATAAGATCATACTCTCATTTCTCGTTGGCTTCGACGTGGCCAAATATTCGATCAATAATGCGGACTTCCATGGTCTATGAAGAATTCAGCATACTATGAAAAAAGTTTTCAACCCATTCTAAGCACATAATTCACTAATTATTGTGATTCGTAGATAACATACAGGGTATCCCATAATGATAGGTCAAATTTGTCTTCCACAACCATTTTTCGTACTCCACACGTTGTTCATGATGCGCGGCGCGCCGCGTGGCCCGGTTCGTCACCATGCGCGGTGCGTCACGTTGCCCGCTGCGTCACGTTACCCGGTGCCATAGCATTACCAGTGCTAAATTCTGAAAGTATTCGCCGGGAATAATTCTAAACATTCGAAAGTATTTATAGGCACATTGTGGTTAAAACTTCGTAAAGTTACTCCAAATAGTTTCAGTCAACCGTTTTCAGAGTGAAATCCTAGTTACTAGTTCACTGAAAACGAAAGCTAGGCAATTCAAAGCAATATTTTTGACCTCTGAAAATTTTTGACGTCTTCGTTGAGTCATGTCGACTGTTTATTACAAGTAATCTGCATCGCATATGCCACCCACCGCGGATACTGTCATTGCGAACGCGTGTGGTCGGTTGGAATTGATTATTGATTTGACGCCCAAAATTCATGCCGGCACTGCTCCTGAATTGAAATGAAACGATTCTCCAATCTGGAAAAATATAAGGCGACACTGAAAAATTATTTGTAATCTTCAGCCGTAAAAAAAATTGTCATATTCCTTTTAAGATTTTTAGCTTGCCAACTGAATATGGATTTCGCCGATATCTCTACAATTAATGAGTCTCTACGGATTACTATAATCTGGTTTACTTTTAATTTACGTTATTTCATTTCTTTCTTCTGAAACTTCAAGCAGATAGCAATGGAATTAAATTGAATCAAATTAAAATGTTTGAATAATACAGGGTGTCCCATAATGATAGGCCACATTTGTTTTCACTGTAGAGCCTAAACGGTTCAAAGTAGATCAATGGTCTTCGTATTATTTTTGCTTACCATGCTTGGCCAGATCTGTCCAATGATACCCGAGAAATGGTTCATGGGTAAAATCACATGCTAATTTAACATTACCGTAAACGGGACACATTTTGGCCTACAACTGCTAAGCCTTGAGGCGCAGATGCATGTGTGATAGTGCGTTTGACAGATCTTGTAACGGTGCTTTAGGCCTGTTGACCACATCCGTGTATTGCACCAAGCCATCCCGTGTCATTAGCAACGAGGCCATTTTGGGCTATATACTACAGCATTGGGGTAAGGATTGCATTGAGGTTGAATCAGGTGCTTGGTGTACTCGGGACTGTTTAGTGCAGTGGTGTAGGGTATTCGGC
>WJFA01004233.1:0-11090 GCA_009870155.1 Pseudobourletiella spinata | reverse complement strand
GTAGTGTCGATACGAGAGGTGGGATCCCTAAACTTGTTGTGTACACGCGTAAGTCCTCATGTAACCCCTAACACTACACCTAGGTGCAAATGATTTTCCTAAAATTCTGGGACAACTGGTTGTTGGCTGTGTCTGTTACCTTAAAAATACAGATGCTTGTCAGTAGCCTAGTTCGAATCAATCTACTGTAAAGATTATTTTTTGTGGGTAAGGCCTGCACAACAAATGAATACTTCAAAATGCAGTTTCAGATCCTAATCGTAATCGCTGAAGGACGTTATGCGGCTATGTGATGCGGTGCGGGATGGGGTGATACTGGGGGTCATGATGGCGACTGGCGACGCTAGGGCAGACGCAGCATTCAGCCATCACCCATTGAACGCACCAATTGCAGGAGTCAGAAATTTGTTACTATGGTAAACAGATGATTTACGTTGTTTGAATTTTTTTGTATTTGTCTATTGTACTATTTTTGTTTTTGTATTTTGTAAAATTCAAAATGTTGTGGGGAAGAGTAGGTTTTTTGCGAAGAAAGATACCCTCTGACTTATTTTTAAGTTTTCAAAGCAGCAGTAGAAATTTTTCCCACTGGAAAACGTAGGATGGGTGTGGGTGTGGGTGGGTAATTGCTTTGGCTGTATATATATCTTGTGACGTGACATTTATTTTTCAGGGCCACTAGGCTACACTAATGCACAGTACATCTACTATGTACAGCATGCAATTTTCTTCTCTGTTACAAATGTACTTTATGGTTGCTTGCTACGAAAACAAACCGTTCTGATTGCTGGCTCTGACTCTGACCCAGGGTCAGCTGTCGTCATCGTCTTTGTACTGAGAATTCTACTCGAAATCTCGATTGCGGGGTAAGTTTGTAGCTATACCAGATAATTTTAATATGAATCCAATGTAAAGTGTAAAAACTAAATTGTTGAATTTTATGCGGCCACATGATTACTTGATGCTTGCATAGGTATGCTTCTCAAAGGCCTGTGGCCTTTTAAGAGATCAGGAATTCGCAATTATACAGCTGCCGCCACTTTTGCCTGGAATAGGGTGCGCACTAAAAATCTTTGGCAAGGGTTGGAAGGCTGCAAGCGCATCAGATGTTTCTATCTATTTCCATCCATCCACCAACATGTAAGTTTGAATTCCAATTGTGACCTCCGCCTGAGGGTCCCGGTTTTTTATGATGAACAAATTTTGAGACGTTTTTATTGAAAAAAAAGGTTTTGCTCGTAGTCAGTGTTGTGAAAATTCGGAGTGGTAACTGTATAAATTTACCCAGTATTTTACCGGTTGGAATCTCCATCTAACTGCGAAAACTGAAATATATCTCAAGAATTAACAAAATTTGTTTTACATAACAAGGGAATCAAGTTGCCTCTAAAGCCGCCCAGTATCTAAGAAAACCTTCACAGGGTTACCAGAATGATTAAAAGAGTAGCAATTAAGGTTTTTGGGCAAACGGCGAGACTGCACGAAAATTAAGTTAGACGGTGGATATGGTAGCACTGTTGTGATACTTACATTAATGTAACAAACAATTATTCTACTACAGAACGACCCTCCAGTGTCTAATTTTTTACGACGCTATGCCTCATCGAAAGGTCACTCGACAAGTAAGGAAGCGCAGAAATTTCAGCTTGCTGCTTCTCAGGCCGAGGGCTCTGAAGTGTAAGTTGTTTAAATATAGTGTCATTCCAGCGAAGTAAGAGTAATATTTTTTCGCAGTGATCGAAAATTAGATGATCTCATATTTGAGGTATTTCAAGAAAAAGAAGATGGAAAAGTAGTTCTGGGAAGATTTTTGCGGGTAATACGAAAGTTCTGAAAGCAGGATCATTTAGAACAGGAACTGAAATATTTGTAGTAAATTATTCTAAATGTTCTAGGACTTAGAAGAGACTGGATTGATGACATCGGATCCTCGTCTTAGCAAACTAACAGAACATATGAAGAAAGAATATGAAGTTCAACATCCGAACAGCAATGTTGAAGACACAGATAACATCAGAAGCTTCAGAATGGACAGAGAAACTTTTAAGCGCGTTGTGGCTGATGACCTTACCCTGATTGCCCGTGCTTTGCGACAGCAATTCATTATACCAGACTTCCCAACATTCCGCACACGTATAGAAGAGATATTTCAGCTGTGCTCTGATTTCAAGGGTGGCAAAGTTGCTTCATATATACCTCAACTTGCACAGGTTGATCCAAATTATTGGGGTATGTTACAAAGAAATCCCTCACTATTAGTCACTGTATTGGTTTTCCAGTGGAAAGGACATTGTTTCTGTTGTGCTGTCCAGAGGGAAATATTACATGTATGGTCACTAATTTGCATTTTAGGGATGTCCGTGTGCACCGTGGACGGGCAGACATTTTCAGTAGGGGATACTGGAATTCCGTTTACCATCCAGTCGTGTAGGTATGAAAATTACAGAGTATTTGGGAAAAAACTTTTTAAACTTCTGATTGGATAGCCAAATATTGATTGTTTAGCAAACCTTTTACGTATGCAGTGGCATTACATGAGCTAGGAGCCGAAACAGTTCATCAATATGTTGGTCAGGAGCCGTCCGGAAGAATGTTCAATGAGCTGGTGCTGGACTATAACCGTAAGATTTTACCACAATATGGATATAAAAGATTATCACCCTCTCTGACGCTAAATCTATCCCCTTGAAGATAAACCACATAATCCCATGGTGAATGCTGGCGCCATAATCGTTTGCTCTATTTTGAAAATGCTGATTCATCCTGAAATGTCACTTGCAGAGAAGTTTGACTATACTCATGACCATTTCAAGGCAAGTCATAACAAGTAAAGTAATTTCCCCGTGCTAATTGATGGTCTGAGGGTGTCTTATTATTTTACCAGGTTAATTTGGAATCTTGCAGAGGTTGGCGGGTGGACGTTATGTTGGTTTCAACAATGCTGTATTTTTATCGGAACGCGCAGCGGCTGATAGGAACTATGCCTTGGGACACTACATGAGAGAGCACAAGTGTTTTCCGGAAGGGAGTAATTTGAAGGAGTGCTTGGATTTTTACTTCCAGGTGTGATTTTCCAGGCAGATACAATTTCGAATATGCATGAATTTAGGGCCGTATTTAGTAGACGTGATGAAGTTTATTCAAAAAATAGAGGAGCAGTATAGATTTAGTTCCATGAATCTTCCCCTTCATAAAACGTGCATTTTGGAAAGTTACTTTGCTGTAATGGAATAGTGCTGCAGTATCGAGGTCAACTGCGAATCTTCATCTGTTATTGCTGCCACAGTTGCCAACGGAGGAATATGTCCCATCACCAATGAACAGATGTTGCGACCAGACACTGTGCGAGATGTGCTATCGCTCATGCATTCGTGTGGGATGTATGATTATTCTGGACAGTTTGCGTTTAGAGTAGGAATGCCGGCAAAATCTGGAGTCTCTGGAGCTATTCTTATGGTGATACCCAATGTGATGGGAATAGCTGTTTGGAGCCCCCCATTGGACCTTTTAGGCAACAGTGTTCGTGGAGTGAAATTCTGCCAGGTGTTGTAGCCAACCTTTCATGATTAAAATATGAGTAGGTCAAGGGCAACGAGATAGTATACGCAGGATAGCTGACATGTGCTAACTTTTTCGTCAATAATATTGTTTAGGAACTTGTGGAGGTGTTTCACTTCGACAAATACGACAGCCCTAGACAGGACTCCGCTACAACTAAAATAGATCCGCGATTGAACCGGTATGAGAGACAAGGTTTAAATATTGTGAGTCTTTTGTTTTCTGCCGCTTCTGGGGATGTGACACAAATGCGCCGACACCACCGATCAGGCATGAATATGAGTGTAATGGATTACGATCGACGAACTGTAAGTGAAGGTCTCATTTTCAGGTTGCAGTGGACAGACTCTTTGACTTTTTCTTTCGTGTATACAGGCACTTCACCTTGCTGCGGCAGAGGGTCATATTGAATGCGTTAAATACCTCCTGAAGAATTGTAATGTTGCCCACGATCCTGTGGACAGGTAGGAAATCCGAATATATTTTTTGCCAGAAATGTAGAAATATCGTTTGTTTTACAATCATTAATGGGTAAGCTCAGATGATTATTCTCACTTGCGGCATCTGTTTGTGAACGCTAGTAGACGTAGATGCCGCATATGGAGACTATTCGTTCCCATTTCGTTTTAACCCTCTAAATCTGAATGTTTCAGGTGGGGACGACTTCCGGTAGACGACGCAGAGCATTTTGGTCACACACAAGTAGCGGAGTTCTTGAAGACATGGGCGAGCGCCAAAAGTTAAGTCCACTATCATGGTGGTGAACAACACTAAAGTCCACGGTTGAGCACAAAATAGGCTGAGCATTCCCCAATTGCCACATACCATGACGCTGACGAATTTTTTGCATGAATTTTCCTTCATTTTTAATTTTAACCTGTACAGTCAGTGGAACTGTTTGTATTCAATTTTTGAAAGGTCACAGGGCATAGCAAATGATCTGCGAAGTAAAGAATTTTCCCGAATTGATATAGTGTTGCAGATTCTTGCTGCAAACCCGCAAAAGTCTTCTCGTAACATAATGCATATTTATTTTAATGCATTTAGATGCATCGTATTTCAAATTACGTCATCTTTGCATCCTTGTAATACACTCCAATCTCTGTTGAGGCGTAAGAGACAATATGTGTTGGTGCACCAAGCCAAATTTCGATAACTCATTGGGCGCTATGCCTTTATTCGCAGCGAACCCGCGCGACGTTCACGCAATGAAGTTGGCTAATTGTAATATTGGTTGAGATATATATACAATTTACTAATCATCACTTGTATTTACAGAAAACCATGCCAGGTCAAATAATCATTCCAATTCCGATTAATTCATCGAAATAATGTTCGTAGCATGGAGACTATCCTTTGATCAACACCAGAATCATCAAAACTCAATTTAGCATTGTCAATTGTGCACACTTCAGAGCTCAATATGGGGCCGTACATATATTACGTATTCACTTTTTGTCCGAAAATGACCTCCTCCCCCTCCGTCATCAATGGTGGAATTGTGGATTTTAGAGATTTGGGACCCCCCTCCCCCCTCAATGCATACGTTATATATGGACAGCTCCTACATCACGACCGTCCAGTCTCGGGTTCACTACCCAACTCAGGTAGCAACTTGCTGTCCCACTCGGGGGAGGGCTTGCAAGACACTAAACCAGGCAAACTCACAATAGTCACTGGACAACGCATTGTCATAAAGAACATGGCGTCATCACCACTCAAACTCCATTTCCATACATGACAGGCTAAAGGTTAGTTCACATGCATGCGCTATTCACGGCGTTATTTCATCGACGCAACTTTCCCACCGCGTCTCGTGTGAACCACCTTGCGAATCAAAGAGCGCGAAAACGCAGGTTTGCTCTGTTAAGAAGTTGAACATTTTTAACTTCTGTGTGCATCGGGATGTATGTTGGTTGAAGTGTTTGTCTCCCGGAACTCACGAATTTGTAAAATATGGGCCGAAATGGAAAGACAGTAGCTAAAATAGAGAGTTGGGAGGAATCTTTGCGGATCTTGAGATCAAAATAGCATCTGTGCTAGGATATATTACAACACTTGCATTCACAGGTGTGAGTCGTAAGCATGAGAACTGAGCTGCGATTTCAAGATTTATTCGTGCGTTTCAAACGTGACTTTTTCTCTATGCGTTATTATTAAACGCACGGTACAGAATAACGCATCCATGTGAACTAACGTGAAATTGAAAGTTTTCCGCAATCGTCCGACGAAGCTCATTGCTTCGTCAATTGCTAATTAATACTATGCCTAAGATCCCCTACAATCGATACTATACCCTCCGATGGCGTCTGTACAAAAACCGCAATACTGTACCATGGCTACTTTACCATATACGACAACATGCGACACTTCAAAGCCAAGCCAATAGTAAAGCGCGGTAGCCATTGGGGGGGGGGTATGGAACGCATGGTAATGGCAATAGTAGCAGCCCCCAACTTTACGCGCTAAAATTAATTACGCCACCCACAGGTACTATTCCTGGAAGGGACCACAATTGGTTTCACCTTAAGTGTCCCGAATCCCTAAATGCCGACCAAAACAATTAAAAGCTCTGGAAAAATTTTATTATTATTTTTGACCAACTTTAAAACATTTGCCATGTGCTTCTGCTAGCAGTCGTACTCGCATTACCAAACCAAAATGGTAACAATCAAGTAACCATTGCATTGTAATGTGTAATTACAACTCAGTTGCGCCAACAAAATGATTTAAAATCTAGTAAATGAATCATATCATATACCCTATCTACTTCTGTCCGAAAACTGTTGCCCGACGCTTCTGCTTGACACCGCACCTCTGAAGAGTGCAATTCTTTTAATAGCTGTAAATGCATTCGCAATTTACTATCAAGTATTGGCGTCGGGATCTAGTTAGTTGCACATAATTAGTGATGCAAATTGGTATCCGCAATTCCAGAATTTTCTGGTTTCGCTCCGGTATCGGAACACGAAGATTCCGTTCCGAGACGGTTTCGGAACCGGAACGGAACGTATTGTTCCGGGACCAGAAAGTGAACCAAATTTCAAGCTGGTGTACACAATGGATCGCACGATAATAGTCCATTATCGTTGGTAGTGAGCCATCCCATATCAATCGCTCCCCTGTGCGTCTATCTAGTTGTTAATGCACCTGAAAATTTCCAAAGCTATGCCTCCAAATCAAGACTTCTGGTTTTGGATAGAAAGTCTGATTTTATTCCCAAAGAGTTTCGTTTACCTACACCAAGTAAAAGTTGTTGTTACGCATTACGTTCCTGTCAAGCGCTATCGTACTTAGTAAAGAACTAGAACAACATGCTGCTTAAGAGGTACGAACTTTGAAAGTGTTTTTTCAAAGAATCAAATAGGTACTTTATAAACGTTGATTCCACTTTTTGTATTGCAATTATCCCTCATTTTCGTAGATTCACGCAGATTCCACCTGATATTTAACAAGAAATAGCAACAAGATAACAAAACACAATTTCCACACCGAAATGCGTCCGTAGCATCAACACATGGGACCAAAATAATTTTTTTGAATAATACAGTAATGCTAGTAAAAACTTTGTGATTATTTTCATAGATTATTCCCAGAAACTACAACAAAACTGACTTTTTGGTACAAAAAACCAAATAACTACGCACCTTCATTGTATCTTAATTCGTACAAAACCATACCCATGGTGGCAATAAAGTTAACTAGCAAAATAAATCAGAAATTTGCTGTCTTGGAGTGGCACGAATAAAGATTCGTCGAACAGATTCAGATGATTGACAACAGCCGTAACTATGTTATGTGCAGTCGTGATGCGGCGGAAGCGTCCAACTTAAACTTTCTTTACAGCTCGTCATGTTTCGGACCGGAAAACTCTTCGTGAGTAATGAAGCCATTCTTGTCTTGATCTTCGTGCTGGAAGATTTCCTCCACTAGTTTATCGTGATCCTCTAAAGCCTTTCGAACTTCTTCATTCTCTTCTGTGGCTCCTTCAGTTTTCATTGTTTCCATTTGTTTCTTAAGATAGTCACTCACCTACATAATAAAGATCCACGAGATCAGGAAATATGCGTTAGAATGAAAAATAGGAGGACGACGACATGGAATCACACAACATTCTATGATACTATGTATACAATAAATCTGAAGAGCAGAAATCGAAGTAACTCACTTCCTCTCGGGAGAGCTGGGCATCCGCATTAACGTCAATTTCTTTGAATACATTGACTACTGGAGGAGCTTGTTCAATTTTGAGCAATTCAGTTTCGAAAACTAAAGTTGAGCCTACAAAAATTGATCGGAAGTTAAGAAGTGTCATCAGAGATTATTTCGACTGTTCATACTGCTACATGTGATATGTATGAAATCTGAATTCTCACCTGGAGGGATAACTTCTCCAGCTCCTTGTTCACCATATCCTAAATTTGGCGGGACGATGAGCTTACGCTTCTCTCCTATGCACATGTCAAGAAGACCCTGGTCCCAGCCCTTAACTACCTGCCCTACTCCAATCTGGAATGTGAAGGGTTGATTCCGGTCCCGACTGTAATACAAATTTCAAATTAAGATTATTACTCTCCATGCATTATGAATACTGTTTCTCTCCCATTGTTTAATACTCAAACGTGGCCAATCTCATAAATGTCTCACCGACAATGCGGTTCGACAGTTTCATTCAGTAATAAAACAACTGCATTATCATAACGTGGCACGAAATTTACTCTGCATACCCAAATGAATTTTGCAGTAATGACATCAACAATACTCACTACCATTGTTCCGATAGCACGATAAGGACAAAGTACCCACTTAAGCACCCCAGCCATTTATTAATTTAGGAATATCCATGCAGCAAATTAATTTCCACACATACGGCAACTTGAATACAAGAAGATAACCCCTTAGCGGTAACCGGGCACGTAATTTCCGACTGTCTAAAAATCGCACCGCGCGACTGCATAATTGTGCTAGATTGCTTTCCGTGATCTTAAAATACTTAAATCTTCAGCGTCACTTCGAATGTGGCACTGAGCATTGGCACTGCATGCAAAATATGAGTTTATTTGACTAAATGACAGCATTAATTTGTTAAAGATTGGTAGCAGACAATTGTCGTCTTTTTGAATGACTCTGTTAGTAGGGTAGCGAATAGCACGTGTGGACTGCGTTAACGATGTTCCTCATCCTCAGGGCGGCACTCTGTACGCCCGGTTAAGAACACTGAACCAAAACCAAAGTAACAGACACGTCAACGTGACACTGCACCAATGGCAATCATGTGACAGTACATCGCTGAAGGGTGCAGCTACAGCTGGAAATCGACCCAGAGACACGTAAAATATTGTGTTCTAAGTATGGATTCCCTCCCACAGACAATTCACACTACCAAGTTGATTCAATTTCCTTGGAGGTAATACACACTATGATAATTCCCCATTCCCACCGTGATGACTACCTGAACAAAAGCGAAGTAATAGTACATAGTACTATTCCCAAACACACAAACAAATCTAGTATACAAAAATACCACGAGACACAATTTATTTTTACCTGGAATCAAACTGAGTACCATCCGGGAAAGTTCCGGTGTAATGCATGGTGAGCAACTGTCCCTTCTTGGAGGTTTCTGTACAATCTTCGGGTTTATGTGTAACTTCAATTTTAAGTTCCGCCGGCTCGTCCGCCAGTGAAACGGCCGTTAAGGAAGAACAAATAATGGCTAGTGCGGAAGCAATTACTAACGACTTCATTATAAAATATTTTTTAAAAAAGCTTCTTAAGTAAGCACAGCTAGATCAATTGCAAGAAACAAAATTCAGTTCCTTCTCAACAAGTTTAAGTACAATATGGATTTCCCAGCTGTGTCTATACAGCCTCCGTTAAGGCAAGAGAGCGAGATCCGTGGAAGGTCTTCTACACACTAATCCTAATCTCACACTTAAAACTAACCAGTACGGTGATTCCACACTTTAACGTGCATTTGACACAACCCTTTGGTAAGTGCCTGTGATCTTCAACTTCCAGATGTCTGTATGTGTATGCCGTTTCGTACGCCACAGATAGCCTGTGAGAACAGGTATGAAAAGCAGGTTATTGACATGGGCAACCCACAGGGCACACTTTGATTGGGTGGACCGGCCCAAAGGACATGGACTATGAGGAGTGGCCAAATACGTCTTCCCCCACATATGAGCCAATCTTGAGGGGAACCAGTGCAATTCACTATTTCAATCTTGCATTCAGTCTCTTTAGATGGCGCATCACTGAGCCTGCCGACGAACATCTCTCATCGGAATAATTATGTTAATTCCAGGAACCCGGAGAGGGTTATGTAAAAGTTGTGAATGGTTGTGAGTAGTACGAAAGGGATCAATCCGGACGGCAGTAATAAAACGTCAGTATGTTCCCATACTGCATAGTGTATGGCACTGCACAATTTGTGCTGTCGTACAAATGTTCATATCCCCACGCAGTAGCCCGTATGATGTGAATAAATAATTGTACCGTATACATTCAGAATCATTTGGCTTGTATGTGCTTGCCATGCTTGCTGTAGCCGTCCTGGGTAGGTGAATAATGGTCATTCAGGCTGTTTAACATTCTTTTTTATGAAGACATCTGAGATAGAACCTTTAAAAGGGCAACTGTTTATTCCCTGCTGCCCTGCTCCAAAGATGGGTAGTATGTTCCCATACTGCATAGTGTATGGCACTGCACAATTTGTGCTGTCGTACAAATGTTCATATCCCCACGCAGTAGCCCGTATGATGTGAATAAATAATTGTACCGTATACTTCAGAATCCTTTGGCTTGTATGTGCTTGCCGTGCTTGCTGTATGCGGTAGGTGAATAATGGTCATTCAGGCTGTTTAACATTCTTTTTTATGAAGACATCTGAGATAGAACCTTTAAAAGGGCAACTGTTTATTCCCTGCTGCCCTGCTCCAAAGATGGGTATTTGAGCCCCCTTTCGAAAGATTGCTTGCCCAGAAAATATTGTATAGAAGGCTTCTAATTTTCCGACTCGAGCCACCCTCGAACGTAGAGAAACTTTCTCCGTATTCATATCTATAATTTAAGTTGTTTTGAAATTGAATTGAAATCCACGTGCCACGGAAATGTGATAATTGAAAACATTGACAAGCATTTGAACTTGAACGCTATGGGAAGATAATATGTAAATGATAATGAAACTCTCCCACGATGAACCCTTTTGGAAACCTCGCTATGGCAGTCATAAAATTTCGAACCTTTCGTTCAGTGCTGTGTTAAATGAGCACCCTCCATAATTTCCGTGGGTCACGTTGGGTATATACTGCTCAACAGCCCATGGAACTGACCCATTCTATCGTGGCTGCAAATTCGATACCCTATTTCAAAGCCTGCTAACGGGCCCGACTGGCCATATTTGCCCTGTCCAGGTACCACGGGGAAGGGTGTAAACTACTAGCATTTTCGCGTAATTCATATCATAAAGTGCTATGGGCTGTGCTCTGCCGACTTGCTGACTGAAACTTCGCCCATATTATGAGCAG
>WJFA01004232.1:0-11090 GCA_009870155.1 Pseudobourletiella spinata | reverse complement strand
CGGTCATTTCGTCACAATTTCTTCCCTTCGTTCCCTATCCAGCTTTCTCCAAAAAAATCGATCCGTAATTAATGAAAATAACCAATCTGAGAACTGAATCCATCTAAACCCTGCCAACAGGTACAAAGTGAAAATCAATCTTCAAAATACACACACTCACATTACAATCTCCAAACTGAGGATGACATAAATCTCCTTTTCCAAATTTACACAAAAAGTCCTGACTCTGATTCAAAAACGATGAACAAAAGCATTGGTCACCAAGAATTAATATTATTTACTCAATTTATTAGTCAATTTATGTTCCCTCAACCTGCGTACGCCACTCACGTCACCTTCAACAGCATCTTGGGGAAAAAACAACGAGCAGACAAATCAGCTCTAATTAATAGCCAACACTCACGCCTGTCCGAACTAAATGACAGAACTCCAGTGTCTCTGGCGTGAAGCTTTACGACTAACCTCACCCTCACAGATCCACAACTCAAGACAAACCGTCGTAAAGTAAAACGTAAGTAGTAATTACACAAACACACACAATAGAGACAGAGGCGCTGAGCTTTAAAAACACGGCTCTGATTCTAATTACTTGCCCTGGCTCATGCTAATGATCTTTCAGAAAGATTACCACATTGCAATCGAGTGAGCTACTGTACTGTACAGAAAATGCGGTCACTACTACCATTAGCGTATAACCAGCATTTTGCGGTTTGCAATTTACACCATCCTACGACTATAGTGGATTTGTAGACACACAGCAGGCGTCAGTCCGCTCACAAGCTTTTCCCCTCCATACACACACATACAAAACACACGCACACACACACACAACAACACACATGTGATTGCATACAAACACCCAAAAAACAAACTGATTGCAAGGTAAAACCCCAGGTTTCACCCCACCTCCATACATACATGCTTAACCACACCGTACTTCATCATCAATCAGCTCGGACAGCTTCCGTCACCATTCCCGTTTCAACCTGATTGTCAAGTGAAAACCGCACGAAATTAGTATTAATTCTGCGGAAAACTAAATGAGTGGAACTGCCAACATGTGGCACGCTTTCAGCCCAGGTTTGTTGACTCCCCTTATTCCGAAGCCACGTGTAAAACCTGAGGAAATCACTGTGTTCAATCTAGAAAATCGGACCAACGCCTTGGAAAACGCTTTTCACAATAGCACAACACAATCGAAAAGTGTGCAGTGCTGAAAAATGACCGGGAAAAAATTACAGCAGATTCTTTGTACCTCCGCTTGTAGTAAGGATGAGAATCACAACAGACTTCAGCACAAATTTCCCCGCCAGTTTTCTCCTTAGAATCCCCACCTTCACTCACAACGACTGACCTGGTTCGCAAGTTGTACGACAATGGCTTTAACTTGTCCACTACGAACCCAAACCGCCCGGTTTCAATGCGTTTGATAACCCACCCCATGCCCATGCTAGTCGTCAGTCAGGATGTCAGGAAAGAGTCTAAATTCCCCTATAGACCTGACTAGACGGACGCCTGACTCACACACAACACCACAAGCGGAATCTGAACCCCTTAAGACTGTCAAACAGGGTAGCTGAATCACTGGGAAAACTTATGTACAAGTGCCAAACAGGCAGCCTTTTAGAAATCATTAAACAACAATTAAAAGTCATTCAAGAATCAACTGGAGTGTCGTATTATTTCCCAACAGCCCTCTTATCAACGAAATGACTCCTTACCCTGGAAGTGCCAAAATAAACTCACACTAACCAAGCATCAGATTACAGCACCATCCACAGTGGGGACAATGTAAAGCCCGAAATTACAATGGTACAAAATGTTACCGATTTACGACCCAATCATAATCTATAGTGTAGACTCAGCCAATAAGGAAAGTCTCTTGCTATAGTAAATACAACTTACTGCCACCACTACAATTTCCTACTCGGAGTGGAGCACTCCAAACGAGCAGAGCTCAAGTTTAAAATTACCCAGAGGTATTCGGGATGAAATAATAACAATCACTTTATAATATCTATCAGCTTACAATTTCTGGCGCTCATCCATGACGGACTCCTCTGTGAACTGCAGGTGTTAATACTTAAATAATTGTTTGAGAGAAAACGACTGATATATTTTATATTCCAATCCAACCCGCGAGTGTGCGACCAGTCAAGGTTCAACTAACTCATTTTAATAAAATGGGATTTTCAAAGTGTTTCTATGACAACCTGTACTTTAAAAGCCTCACTGCACAGAAAATATTGAGTATGACTTTCATATACTGAATCTCCCTTACAGGAGGACTCGGGGGGATCAGTGCGAGCAAATGACCAAATAGTCTATTTCCAACTCGCCCTTTCAATGTGAACTTGATGGGGGAGAAATGTTAAATGCTGATTACAGCAGTGTGGACGGAAAGAGAAATCAATTTTGAGTTTACTCTGCACGCGGCTCTTACATCTATAATAGCCACGTCAACATTAGCCTCCACACAACGGACAGCTTCCCGGACTCCACAAGTGCCAAGGGTCCGACGATCAGACTTCTAGAACACATAAGCCGCATCCTGATATAGTCTCTGAATCCAACCGATAAACTTGTCCATCTCCCCTAATTTCATACATTTAGTACGGCGTTAGTAAATCCATGCAAGTTTGCTAATCATAATCACATAAACACGACGACTGACACTCTGAGCGCTCCACAGAGTTTCAAGGTTTAAACCCAGACATGGCATGACCATAGCGCCTACCCAGCCACGCACGCACACACACAGTACTTCAAGGGACCGGACGCTTTCGAAGCTGCTGATAAACGGGAACGTTGAACATGTGCTACGATTCACGAACAATATCAAAGTAAACAAGTAAACACAGGACACATTACATTTTTGGTACTAATAGCAGAAGCTCGAAGCTGACAGACTCCACAGTGGATGGATGGAGGTACTGATAAAAGGCTCTACCTAGAACCGTCGGCACGCCGTTGACTTTGTCTTCTTGTCAGACCAGTAGTGTCGCCATAACTAAAATAAAACTTGGGAAGCACAAGGTTCCCTCCAGCAGCGCAGCGTCTAAGGAGACACGACCACTTGGTGAACAAAAAAGGTTACGGGTGCACTGTTTGCATTTGTGCAACCGACCCGCACCAACGCTGATGAGACAATGTGTGAGGGCCGTATGCACATTTCACACGGCTCCACCATATGGAATTTACCCAGCGCACGGAGCGATATAATACACAAATCACACACGGGCCACCCGCCATATCTCCCCCACATTCACTCTCAAAAGACCGTAGATAAGGAGGCTCGAAAATTTCATTAATAACCATAATTACTATCCATTAATTCAAGTTGTCATCAGCCTTCACCTGAGCATATAACCAAAAGCACACAAGTTCCCCCGCTGAGAGTCATTTTAGCGCTAAACCCTGTTAAATTCTCACGATTACTGTGGGCAAAACCTTTGGCTGTCAGGGACGTGATCCTATACGCAAATTAGATCACGCAAAAAAAATCACTGGAGGGAACACAGTGAGGAACACAGACGAAGCATATATATAGTCTCCTACCGACTCAGCGCTCATATTATCAGCCACAACAGCTCACAGTCAAGGCCCATAGCCTGAAGAGCCTTACAATTATCCAGGAGTGAGACTATTACCGCTAGCACGTACTTAGTTGACTCTAATAATCTTTAATAATAGTCTTTAAAATTCAGGTAGCATCCACAAACAAGCTGGAGTTCCCTGCTGGGGTTTATTCCCTCCTGATTCTATAGCACTAATCCTTGTCTTTGCACGGTACGGGAGCAAGGACGAGTTGGGAATTCAAAGTAGAAAATATACGACTAAATTACAGAAAAATATACGAGGTTATGAAGTAATAATTATGCGGAGGGAATAAAGAGTTGGAAAATTTGACTAAAAAATTATCAGGGATTATGAATATTAATAATAACAATAATAATTAGGTACGAAAACAATACAAATACTTACTAAAAAAAATATATCACTTACACCTCGTATCCGAAACTTTTGGGCATCGCTGCTTCACAGCAGTTCCAAGTTCCACCAGGATTTGAAGGCGTCTGAACTGGATTGTTAAGATGTCTTATTCCTAGGCACTGCAACAGATTTAAGAAAACAAATTTTCGTAATCAGTAATGTATTTCAAAAGATATCCCAGTAGGAATACAGAACGAAAAGATTACACACTGGGCTATTTTCCCAATTCGACTATAGGTCAGCACACACACTCTGGTTCACCATCAAGCCCGTGGGAGTCACTGCAGCGTGGATGTTTATTATTTGACGACGCGAGGATAACGGAGCGTCCAAATAATAGGCTTCTTCTCTAACAGGAGCATCCAGATCTTCACCAAGAAATGTCAAGCAGAGCAATAAGGTACATCTATTTGACAAAAACAGAGTGTATATATATAGTCAAAGTCAACTGCCCACAGATCATGTTACAATGCCTTGCCTAATGGCAAAAGTACTTTTCAGTATAAGGTCGGATAGTAATAATTTTTCTCAGGGTTTACTTGACTCACTTTTTTGACTAGCTTGCTGGGGGAGAATGCTAGTTCTGTAATAAATAACAATTTGGACAAATTTAATGTATAACGAAGGCGCTGATGATGATTTGCTTACTGCAGTCGTGTCGTGACCTGGGAGTAAAGGCCACTGTTAAATATTATATCCTCCTGAACATGCAGGACGCTCATACACGCAACATATTATACGATTATTCGACACTCGCTCACTTAATGCTTAACACATTCACACACACTATACTATAATCCGCACGACGACGACGAAAAATTATTAATCAGTGCCCAGTTACGAGATAGAGACAATGGGTGCGAAATGAATGATATGGAAAAACTTATGGACGCGGCCTCTCACGTCAGCTCAAGAGGCTCTTTTGGGGGAACAGAGGCATAATAATAATTAAGCTCAATTATTCTTCTTTTTAGAGTTAATGCGAGTGAGTTTATTGCTGGCTGCTGCGGCTAGTAGCAATAAGGTTCTCCTCCCCAACAACCCAGACTTTCACTTCACAGGTATTTGCAAAGGAGTGCGCGCCTTCGTTGTCATAGAGGTGGTCAGTATATATGGCAATATAAATGCCTGAAGCTAGTAGTACGAGGGACTAGTAGAAGTAGTAAAGTGAATTTTTAGTGCTAAAAAAGCATATAGATATAGGAATAGTGTCATATCGTCCTCCAGATTTACTTGAATCAAGTTGTCCGTGGGCAACCTTCGAGCCAGCGGGTTGCTATGGCTATAAAAACTGACTGGCGAGAAAAATAAAAGTAGGAGCATTCAACTCTGCCTGATCACCCTCATTGGACTTTGGTGTGCTCAATATAAATCTCAAACTCAAACCAGATTCAGAAGAGTCCTGCTGTCGACCCTCGGGGCTTAGAACCCAATGCCACGAGAGCACTATATGCGATGCTTTGGAACATTAACATGATGTTACATTTATATCCTTTGAGTGTGCAGGAGATAAAAATATATAGACTGTCACAAACTGCGGTACACGTACTATGCAGCCGTAGCTAATGGATTCAACTCATTGGACATTGGCAATTAATTCGGCAGCATTTCGGAGAGACTTTCAATGCCGTACAAAGTTAGTACTAGTACGACGGCGGTGCCAGTAGCCAATAAAGTATATGGTAGTTCTAATAAACAACTTGCTGACAACTTTGCTTGGATGCGGAAAACAAAAAATGGGACTTCCACACCCACAGTTTTAATCGTTAAAAGCATTCCGAGATTTTTTCCCAAATCTCAAAAGCTCCAAGATATGTATGTGCAGGTGAGACCAACGACCGCCGCCCACAGATTCAAAAAGTCTCTGATCTGAATGGTACGTTATTTGCAGGCTCGAGATGAGCTTAAATTGTTTTGAGAGCTTACGGGCGGCTCTTGTGAATGTTGCTGGGAATTAACAGCCTATTCCAACGCCAGAAGATACATGGGGCGGTGATGCGGTTGTTAAGCTATACAAAGTGGTTTTCAGATACGGAAATTATAAAATGGGAAAGAATCAACTTCCGCAATCAATCTATGTGTGCATAATTAATGTGTTGCTTCGTGTAAAAGAAAATGCTGCGCAATACGGGGGTGGCTCACTGACGAGATTGGAAGTTAACTAACTTGGCTCATTAGCAGGAGTAAGTGGTGGAAATTTAATGGATCGAATCATGTTATGACAGAATGATGTGGAGTTTTCATATCCAAGTCTGATGGATATTTTGGAACGGGAAAAAATGAACACTTACTTAGTTTAGATATGTACATTATTGGTCGTTAAAATCTCACGTCATTACGAAATCCATCACGTGCCCATGGATACGGAAGGCGACGATCAATTTTATTCTTGAATGATTAGTAGTAGTACATGTGGTGATGTGATTTCATATACGGACAAAATTATTAGGAATCCCCTTGATTATATGTTGCAGTGTTCATAACATGATAAGTTGGCGCGCTCACAACAAATTTCCGTAAAACGGGCTAAAATCACAGGAATAATGACATAAAACGATTTCACTACACCCAAAAGACTCTCTACACTTGACGATTTGGATAGTTTCATACACACATTGGACAATGTTGTCACTTGTGAAAACTCGGTCCATGTAGCGCCGCTCGAGTCTGTACACTTTGTGAACAAAAGTAATTACA
The DNA here is from genome assembly GCA_009870155.1 of Pseudobourletiella spinata. NCBI lineage: Eukaryota > Metazoa > Arthropoda > Collembola > Symphypleona > Bourletiellidae > Pseudobourletiella > Pseudobourletiella spinata. The sequence goes on along the minus strand of WJFA01004232.1, from coordinate 4,400 downwards.
CAGAGTATATTGGGATGCGAAGTGGGAAATGCATGATTATAACTTTCCAAGGCGGCTGCCATATCCTCTACCCTTTCAACATAGCATTAAAACAAACGAAGACACCCACTTCTACGGTCAGCTACTATACAGCCTCATCCACATTGTTCACAAAAGCTTGCTTAAAACAATTTGGTAAATGAATCCAAGTTTACAATCATTTGAAAAATATTTCGTACAGCTAGAATCCTTGATGTGGAATCATTCCTGGAGCCATTTGGTGATGATTCTGAGGAATATGGTTCGTTCCGGGCGGAGGAATTTGTGGAAGGTTATTTCCTATGGGATGAGGTCCTAGCTGATGTTGCATGGATTGAGGCTGCTGCTGTTGTTGTTGCTGTTGCTGAGGAGGTGGAGGATGTGACTGGGGCGGTTGTTGTGGGTGTTGTGGCTGTGGAGGCATCTGCGGCATTGAAAGTCCGGCTCCCGGAGGATGTATCATCTGCGGGGGCGGCATCCCCTGGTACATTCCCGGCCCAGGAGGAGCCGAACTCGGTGGTCGCATCATCTGCGGATGGCCCATCATGGGGGGTGCGGCACTTGGGTCGAAATAGGGCGAGTACCCTGGCATCATGGGCATACCCCCGGGAATGGGTTGGAAATTGGGAAGGGATGCGGGGCCAGATACTGGGATTTTACTCCCCATCGGTGGGTAAGGTCCGCCCATGAGCGGCTGCCCCCTCATTAAGTTGTGGTACATGTTCAGAGCATCCACGAGCTCACTCCCCAACCTGGTCAACTGCGCATGACTTCTGTCAATTTTCTCCAGTTCTTGATCAATTAACGGTCCCATCTGCAGCGCTTGCTCTGCATTGAATAAAATATTTATGGTTAGGGAATAAGACTGCGGATAATTGTCATGAATTTCTCTCCTGTACACCTACCTTCCAAAGCTGCCAAGTCTGGTGGGTCTGGGGATTCGCCCGTGGGATCCAGATCATGTAGAATATGGAGAACCCTGAACCCAGAAATAAATTAAAAAACAGTGAACACTCACTCACAAAACAGGCAGGAAACAGTTGCACACTCACACTCACGCACACAGCAAATAATGTAACACTCTCACATTAATATACATTGTAGAAACTCTAATATTCTCACAAAAATACACACAGAAGCTATTACACTATCACACAAAAGCACAGAGAAAAAAATACACAATGAGAAGATTCTGGGATGAGAGTGACACTTACTGATCGATTTTTGCCTCGTCAATTTCAACTGGCAAAGGTTCCGCTTCTACAGATTTGACGATAACCTCCTCGGAAAACTGAACTTGCTTCTTAGTTGCGCTACTTGACTCCAGTTCTTCTGAAAAACGAGGAAAATTTTATAATGATGAATTGATGAGAATAACTAAAACATGATTTTTGAGATTGAGGCAACTTACTGGGTGGTTCAGCACTTAAATCCGCCGTGACAAAGTTGGACGGAAACAAGCCTTGTCCCCTTTGATTGGTCCCTTCCCACCAGTTTGAATCTGTGTCATCAATGACATGAACTGCAAAAAAAACAAATTAAAAGCCATCATCATTTAATATCATTCATCAAAATTCAATATCATTCCTAATTTTCCGTCAGGACACAACAAAGTAAAAATACACACCTATTTCTCCCGCGTAAAATGTCAGTTCATTATCTTCTGCTGCTTCAAAATCGTACAATGCCCTTACTTTGCGGGGTTCCTTCTCAACTTTGTTCGTAGCAGTTGACCCTGAAGTACCAGAAAAAGCCACGCTGGGATACAGGCTTCGATTCTGCTGAGACTTTTGGGTTTCCTTTAAAGATAGTTCAATTGCTGCAAAAAAGTAATAAACTAGCATAAACATAATGCAGGTACGACATTTTAAAAATTATATGCGACTTCACTCACCCTTGGCAAGATCTTCCTCTTCCTGCCGGGCAGCATTGGCAGTGGTGGCTCCGCCGCCCGAGCCGGAATGATGGTCCTTGGATTTGTGTTGTTGGGAATGACTATGAGACTTTTTTCCCTGCAAACAATACGGAAAACTTTGTCAGGTTACGAGAATCTCCAATGAATATAATACTACTAGCAGAAAATAAAACGATGCAGCATACCTTAGAGGGACTACCGCTGTCAGTCGGGAACTCTATTCCTTGGTTTCTCAACTTTGTGTACAATGACGGTATTAGATCCAGCTGCGGATCCGACCTGAATTCGTTTTCCGACCATTTCTGTAAACACGATAGCAACTTTTCCCGAACCTTCCGTTCCTGAGTCTTCTGGATTAATTTCCTATACTCTTGCTCAAATTCTCTAGAGGCTATTTCCAAGTGGAATGGCACTCCGCAGTTGCTCACGCAAGCGTCGAGTAACTACAAGACAAAAATAATACCAATTCAATTAGCGACCCACATATAACAACAATCCTACGAATGTGAAGACCACATTGAAATGTCAAAAACTTGGGCATGGCTAAGCTTTCAAGAATTATCATGTAAAACTCAATCACATCGTACACAACCTCAAAATTACACCATATTAAATGTAAAAATCTAAAATTTAATTACTAGAGAACTCTTTGAAAGCACAGTGCGTTCCACAAGTCTTCAAGCACGCCAACTAACAGATTTAATACAAAAATTTCGAAACGTCCTCTTGACAGACTTTGAGAAAACCAACGAACGAAAGTAGGTGGATGATCAACTTACTGTTATGGCTTGCATGGCAACATGCGGATCTGGATTGTTCAAACGGCGAATAATTGAGCGTAGACATTCCTTCGGGGCTTGAGAACTAGTGTGAACCCGATCGCAAATGTCCAGAATCAGTGCCCAATCTTCCTTCGTATTAGTTTCCAACGTCGCTTTCTCTACAAATTCCAATAAAGAATATCTAAATCAATTCTTCATTCATTTAGACTCCGCAGTACAACTAGACGCATTTAATTGATATTTTTCTAAAAGATTAATTGTAGATTATGACGTCATCAAAACTCTCACTCACCGACAAGAGGATCAAATGGCGACGACTGGCTGAAAAGCCCCATTTTACTTGGAATCTGTAGGGTTCAAACCTCCAGATCTCTCAGACTTATTCCCTCAACCTCGACACTCACTTGTGTGATAGCAGTCTTTTAGAAAAAAATAGAGCAACTCCTACCTTAGAATTCCAGTTGTATTCGACTAATAATGACTCATTATTTGAGGATTAGGGTGAGCTAGGGTAGTTACTCCAACGCCTGATGAACTCAACTAGGGTTCCCTGTTGATTCTAGTAGAAATACACTTCCCTATATGACTCTTGACTGATTTCGTTATATTTTGTTTTATGCTCAGTAGTAGTGACAGATTAGTCACCCCGTTGTTGAACTATAAGTGCTTTTCACGGCTTTAATCTGATGTATATACGCGGACAATGTCAGATGGTTCGGCTGCAGTCAGTGTGAGTTGGCTACGAGAGCTTTTACGGAACTATCCATGGGTCTGGTAATCATATACTGACGTTACGTATGCCACCGTCATAGACCACTAAACTGATCATCTGACTCGATGAGACTCACACTTGTAAATGCATACAGGTTCGTTCTTCGCCCGTACGTTCTAAACTGCTCCACTAACGACAGTTCATTAAGTCCTGTCAGGCTCACTCTTACATGAATTTTGAATGCTTCTATACTGTCTCGCCCTGAATAAACAGGCATATGGTGGCAGTGAGAGTAAAAGTGATAATTTCTCCTTTTCAAACTGAGAACTAACGCTCAAAGTTCAAGACAATTCACGCGACCTTACGACAAAATCCTCTGCACCTTTCACGTTTCATAGGACCCGCCCAAAGCTTCATGTGTGTGTGAACACAATAAATTTCCCCGCACGACGGCCCATTCACCTCACCTCGTCCAGTCGTCAAAGTTAATAAAGTCAGGATAATAATTCATTTGCTACGGTCTTTGGAGCTCGTCAATTTTCCAAGCTTGCAATAGATACTTGGAGTGGTAAATGATGAGTTAAATTTCGTCCCTCAACCACCGCAATTTATGACAGGTTGGAGGAGTTCACGGGCGAGACCATGCATGACGAAAACCCGAAAAGCCTGTGTGCAAATGCCGAATGCACGTCAATGAGGTGGGCACCGTTTTCACGAAAGCTTTTCATCATACGCGGAACATGTTCTCAGTCAGTTGTTCGTAGGATCGATAAATTAATTGCATTTTTGCCAGAAAGGCATTCATATGGATTCGATTATGAACAATCCTTGCTGTGTCATTGCACCAAACGCAGTGAGCATAGAAGCAGGGTAGAAACCCATCGAGTGTGTTGTTTATGTGTGTGTCATTCAGAATTATGTATGCTATTGGTTAAACGATTTTGTTGCGCGAAAATTTGAATTTCACCATGTG